>JACXGJ010000764.1:0-107039 GCA_016801105.1 Esox niger | reverse complement strand
CTTTGAAATGTAAAAAGTGAAAGCATGCCAGTGAGGAAGGTCACCTTGGTGGTAATAGCTGTAGGTTGGTAATACATTACCCGATACCAGTCTTGGAATATTTGGAAAATGAACATATTAACTGTGTTAATATGGCAAAGCAGGTTTGATTGAACTAAGCCTACAAGACTAGTTTATTTAGTGGCACGGAGTAAGGAAATTCATAGATAGTGTAACCCTTACAGCAGTTGTGCCTTCCCGACTGAGATGGTGAACATTGTCTTCTGGAATAGTGCGACAATTTAGAAAAGCTGGGCAAGACGGTTTTCATGATGTTTCCTTATTGGGAGAAACGTGTGATCAAAGTTATGGTTTATAACCAGGAAAATTCCAAGCATGATCCAGTGGTCAGGCACGAACAGTATTAATATCTATGTGTTTTATACATTCGTTCTTCTCATTTCACTCACTACAAGTTTACAAACCTACATAAACATCATACCAACCAAAGAAACATGCTGTTCTACAAACAGAAAATACAAAAGACATGTTCAATCCAAATTGTATAGATACACGCACTGCAACATAGCCCATTAGGAGATTATCAAGCTATATTCTTGAGGATGTGGAAAAATGCACTGCCATGCATCCAACTTTATATTCCTCAGTGTGGGCTAATATGGCAACTGTAGAATAAATTGATTAATGCTTTCTATTCTGAAAAATGCCAGTGCAGTTGTATATGTTGCTCAGAGGTGGCCTAGGTTTATAAATCTCAACTATAATTCAACCACATTGTCAAAACTGAAATAAAGTGATTGAGTGGATAAGCAAAGAGAACATAGATAAAGAGAGATGTGGAGTAACATTAGTATCATGAAACAGAGTACCATCAGATGTGGTCTGGCTATCTAGCAATCCTGGTAAATATTGGATATTGCTGGATATTGTTTAGCTCATTGTTTAACTTTTTAGTTTTGTTGTTGCACTGAATGATAATCGTCATGCTAACAATCTGCAAATGTAGGTTGCTCCAAGAAGGCTGGTATCGGGTCCCAGTCCGTTGGTGAACACTATAGTAATCGGAAAAACATGTAAATGTTTTGTGTTGTTTTACAGACTGTTGCAATTTAAAACAGTATACGGTCTCAAGTTACAAATACAACAAAACAATGACAATAATTAAGGCTAAGCATGCATATGTGCAATTCAAAGAGCAAACACACATCCAGACTAACAATAAACAATAGTAAATATACCATGTACAGCCACGCTTTGACTGGTGATTTCCGGTGAAAAAAGTTCACACTTCATATGCTGTTGGTGTATGAAAAGTGGTACATTCTTAGTATAGTCATAATACAAAATATATTTCTCATATTATTGCATTCTTTTTCTTAAAAGAAGGGGACGAGCACAGTAAATTCAAAGCTATTTAGCAAACAAAACAGAAACAGCCATTCCAATCCATGTATCCATGTACTCTTTCAACTGTCAAAGGGCTTCTGTTGGGAGAGATAAAGTGGGGAGAACAAGTATTTGATACACTGGTGATTTAGCAGGTTTTCCTACTTACAAAGAATGTAGAGGTCTGTAATATTTACCATAGGCACACTTCAACTGTGAGAGACAATCACATTGCATGATTCTTAAATAATTCATTTGCATTTTATTGCATTACATGAGTATTTGATCACCTACCAACCAGTTAGAATTCCGGCTCACACAGACCTGTTAGTTTTTCTTTAAGAAGCCCTCCTTTTCTCCACTCATTACCTGTATTATCTGTAACTGTTTGAACTTGTTTCCTGTATAAAAGACACCTGTCCACACACTCAATCAAACAGACTCCAACCTCACCACAATCGCCAAGACCAGAGAGCTGTGTAAGGACATCAGGGATAACTTTGTAGACTTGCACAAGGCTGGGATGGGCTACAGGACAATAGGCAAGCAGCTTGGTGAGAAGGCAACAATTGTTGGCGCAATTATTAGAAAATGGAAGAAGTTCAAGATGACAGTCAATCTCCCTCTGTCTCAGGCTCCATGGAAGATCTCATGTCATGGGGCATCAATGATCATGAGTTAGGTGAGGGATCAGCCCAGAACTACACGGCAGGACTTGGTCAATGACCTGAAGAGAGCTGGGACCAGTCTCAAAGAAAACCATTAGTAACACACTACGCCGTCATGGATTAAAATCCTGCAGCGCACGCAAGGTCCCCCTGCTCAAGCCAGCGAATGTCCAGGCCCATCTGAAGTTTGCCAGTGACGATCTGGATGATCCAGAGGAGGATTGGGAGAAGGTTATGTGGTCTGATAAGACAAAAATTTAGCATTTTGGTCTAAACTCCACTCACCGTGTTTGTAGGAAGAAGGATGAGTACAGCCCCAAGAACACCATCACAACTGTGAACCATGGAGGTGGAAACATACTTTGGAGATGCTTTTCTGCAATGTGGACAGGGCGAATGCACCGTATTGAGGGGAGGATGGATTGGGCCATGTATCGCAAAATCTTGGCCAACAACCTTATTCCCTCAGTAAGAGCATTGAAGATGGGTCGTGGCTGGGTCTTCCAGCATGACAACGAGCCGAAACACACAGCCAGTGCAATTAAGCAGTGGCTACATAAGAAGCATCTCAACGTCCTGGAGTGGCCTAGCCAGTCTCCAGACCTGAACCCAATAGAAAATCTTTGGAGGGAGCTGAAAGTCTGTATTGCCCAGCAAAAGCCCAGAAATCTGAATGATCTGGAAAAGGCCTGTATGGAGTGGGCCAAAATCCCTGCTGCAGTGTGTGCAAACCTGGTCAAGAACTACAGGAAACATATGATCTCTGTAATTGCAAACAAACATTTCTGCACCAAATATTAAGTTCTGCTTTTCTGATGTATCATACTTATGTCACGTAATACAATGCAAATAAATTATTTAAAAATCATACAATGTGATTTTCAGGATTTTTATTTTAGATTCCGTCTCACAGTTGAAGAGTACCTATGATAAAAATTACAGACCTCTACATGCTTTATAAGTAGGAAAACCTGCAAAATCAGCAGTGTATCAAATACTTGTTCTCCCCACTGTATATATATATATATATATATCGCTAAAAATACCCAATAAAAATTAAGCAATCTATGTACAGTACATCCCAATACACATGGGCACATTTGGGGACTTCATCCAATGAGTGTGTATTTGTCTTCCTCTATGTACACTCTTAGAACTTGTGGTGATGACTGGAAATCCTCAAGAAACCTCGGAACAGTGTTTGGGTGTGGTGGACGACATGCAGTCCAGCAAGTTATTTAATTGCATTTTGCAGTGGCATGGTAGTAGTTAAACTACTTGAAAAGCACACTACTTTTCTTCCCCAAAAACATAATTGCCTCAGACCCAATAAATTCTCACTTGAAACAAAATTTGTTTCTAGCAATTTGTATTAATTGACAATGCAGATTTACATGACAATCTTTCACAAAGCAGTTTTTTTACTACATTCCGATGTAACTATATGAGAGTATTTAAGTTGAATTGATCTTCTTTTAGTGTGAGATCATTAGAAGTTTGGTAAACTATATTCCCCTAGACTGTCCCTGGAGTTAATAAATGATTAATATTAACACAATCAGTTAGTTTAGGCAATGTTTGCCAAAACCAGATCCTGGAGAGAAAAAGTATTTTAGCTTATCTCTCCAAAGCCAATTTAACCCACCTTATTCTACTAATTTGCTGCCTGAAAAAATATATCATGTTAGTCACATCTTGTGTTGGAGTAAACCTACAATTTGGTAGATCTCCAGAAACTTGGTGGAGCAGACCTGGTAAATGCATTCTTGGCAAACACTTTAATGGTTCAATGTATCAATAGTTTTCTAGAAAAATCTGAGTTGAGTGGAGGTGTGAAGTAGAGGTGTGGCTTTATATTTTGTAGGTGTCCATTAGAGTAAATGTCATTCCTGTTCATAAACACATGCCAAGGTTGAACACAGAGTTTTGTAGCGTTAGGGAGACTAACCTGAGTTCTTTAAAAGCCTGTATATGGAAATCCAAATGATGGAGTAGTATTTATTACTATTAATGATTGTTAATGTTAATATGACTCATATTTGAACATGTAATATGCATAAATATTCAAGAAAAGTTAACATTTTAGTATACTAATGTAAAATGATTATCCGGAATTACATTTATGCTAACACATGACGAAAAATAAACAAAAAGCCACTCCTCAAATCTAATTAATAAGATCACAAATATGTTCCTGTTTGAACATCTATATTTCATAGATAACCCATCTAAGTGTAGTTCCTTGAGGAACTATTTTGACCTGGAAAGATTCTGCCAGAGTGGCAATTTATTGCCCAAAAGTGTCTTCCAGGCAATGTTATTTCTAAAAGTGTATAAAATCAATACATTCTAGTGTTGCATAGATATACAATATGATAATGAGAGCATATCCAATCAGCTATGCCGGCCTGGTGAAATGTGATTGTGTTATTCCTGTAATCTAGCATGCATTCTATATGTATTGGTCACTTTATAAGGTAAACCTAATCCAAACTCGACTATGACCCCTTTTGCTTTCATCTGCTTCAAGGTTTGATGTGTTGTGCTTACAGTGATGTTCTTCTGCAAACCACTGTTGTATAGAGTAGTTATTTGTGTATTGGTGGCTTTTCTGTCAGCTTGGCCATTCTCCTACGACCTCTCGCATGAACATGATGTTGTTCGCTCACAGAACTGTAACTCACTGGATCACACCATTCTGTGTAAACTCAAGACGCTGTATTGAGTGAAAACCCTAGGACAACTGTACCACGTTCCAAGTCACTAAGATCAGAATTCTTTCATATTCTAATGTGAGCCAATAGCTACTAAGCCATCAATTTCTGTTGGTTTTCTTACAGGCTACAAAGGCCAGATCTGAAGCAGGGGTCCACAAGACTCTCAACAAATTTGGACGGAAGTGTCTGGCAATGAGATTAACGAGCAGGTGTACCAACTTAAGTGGCCATGGAAATAAACAGGTGACCGTCGAAAATGTGTTAAAACCCAGTAGAGACAAGTAATGTAGAACAACACAAACAGCAGCAGAAAAGTGTTTGTTCATGTTTGTCAGCAATCATGTGTGGTTGTGCGTGTGCCCGCGTGTTTGTCTGGTTGCCTGTATATGTTTAAGTGTGTGCGTGTGCGCACAAGCGGGTACGTGCCTGTTTTGAGTCCTGTCCTGTGCCGTGGTTCGTCCCACTGGCGGAGTATAAGAGTGCATTGTTAAAGCAGAGCTGTGGGAGGAGCCTATCGCCTGGACACCCCCCCGGACACCCCCATTCACAGCTTACACACAAAGCAGCAGGCTGAGTACTACAACCGTCCGCCTAGGTGTGTATATGTGTGTGTGAGCTCAAACACACACCAGCATATGTAAGGGACACTGCAGTCCCTGTCCCTCCCCACAATAGTCCTCATCCACCACTCCTCTTCTTTCATTCCTCTTTCTTTCTCCTCTCTTTTCCCCCTTCTTCATCCGTAACCTCATTCCAGTCTGTGCATTAGGATTCGGCTTTAGAGGAGTTGTTTTTTGGGGGTGTGATCCGTACTGAGTGTGTGGAGGGGGCCAGACCAGTAGGGGCAATATGCTGTGTTCAGAGCAGGTTCCACTGTAGAGCCAGAGTGGCCAGGATCAGGGTGAGGGCCGCGGATAAAGACAAGCATCCTGCGCCTAATACCTCCACCGACGGGGGAAGGTGGACACCTGGGTTCACGTCTATTGGTTTACCTTCGCGGGGCACATCTGGTTGACTGTCAGTGGCTGTGGAGAGAGCAAGAGACAGAGAGGGAGAATCCATAAAAGAACATACTTTGCACAGTGTAAACCATCAGTTGTTAACTATAACAATGAATACGTAGCAAATACCATGCGAAACCAGCATCAGTGTGGTTTGGTTCTTCTGCTGTTTAACTAATCCCAATCACACCTCACTGTCCTCCTTGATAACCTAACACCAGTTTCAGGCATGTAAGATGTATTTCTCTAATTGGTTTGTTGTCAACATTTCAAGCTAGCTTTAGCTAGTGAGCTTATGGAGTGCTTTTTTATGCCCCTACATTCAGCCCCTCAAAACTAGCTCCTCAGTGAGTTACCTAGGCCGCTGAGATGAGCTTGATTTTCACCTTATTCCTCTGTCCAATATTAAAGTTTACTGGCAATTCAGGACAGGTGCAGCGAGGGGAATGAATGTGGATAGAAATTGTTGCAGTGTGAAATTTGATGGACCTTCTTCACTTTTCTCATCCAGCAAATGTTTTTTACAGCGATAGATCCCAAAATAAATACCACAAATGTCAAATGACAAAAGTCACTGTCTCAGTTAGCTGCATGATTGAGAAAATACATGTTTACAAAAACTACAGACACAACATGAGCACTACCACATGACGCGCAAAGGAGTGGATGTTGCTCTCACATTGGTGCAATCGCCATTCGTGTGAGAAAAGAGTGAACGCGCACAAGGAGCCAGAAGTGTGGTAGAAACCCAGCTATAGAATAAGACCATAACATCAACCTTAACAATGGATTACCTCAAATTAGATGGTAGAGTCTAGAAAGGCAAGTTAGCCAAGCTAACAAGCCAGATCCTATATGCTTACATTACAAAGCCTAACTTTACGTACTGTAAACTTTTTTGTAGGTAACATTAAACTAGTTAACTTTCATCCACTAGAGAGGTTAACTACTGACAACATACTACTGAACAGAGAATGTCTAGAGAGGTTAACTTCTGACAACATACTACTGAACAGAGAATGTCTAGAGAGGTTAACTACTGACAACATACTACTGAACAGAGAATGTCTAGAGAGGTTAACTACTGAAAACATACTACTGAACAGAGAATGTCTAGAGAGGTTAACTACTGACAACATACTACTGAACAGAGAATGTCTAGAGAGGTTAACTACTGACAACATACTACTGAACAGAGAATGTCTAGAGAGGTTAACTACTGACAACATACTACTGAACGGAGAATGTCTAGAGAGGTTAACTACTGAAAACATACTACTGAACGGAGAATGTCTAGAGAGGTTAACTACTGACAACATACTACTGAACGGAGAATGTCTAGAGAGGTTAACTACTGAAAACATACTACTGAACGGAGAATGTCTAGAGAGGTTAACTACTGACAACATACTACTGAACAGAGAATGTCTAGAGAGGTTAACTACTGACTATACTGTATACTGGTGAACAGTGGATGACTACGGAGGCTAAGGAGATTAAACAGAAAAAAAATGTATTTGAAATTATGCAAGAAACCGCTATGATTTTGATGATCTACCTCATAGAAAAAATTATATGGGAATGGTTGAGTCAACTTTGAACCTATTTGAACCTTTACCAAATCATGTGTAAGCAGCATAGACAGCTAGGCCGCGCAAATGTATTTCATTCAAACACAACCAAACTTATAGTGGCCACTTATCGTTACCAAACAAATTATTGAGGATGGAGGAAAAAGTGTGACAGATTAATACTGTAGTTCCAGCGTTTGTCCTCTGCAAAACCCACATTACAGCCATCTTTAACAAAGTACCAACGGCTTAAGCTACCTCAAAGAGACGTGACCTCTTTGATCCATGACATTTCAAACCAGCTGTGGAGTCAGTAGGCGATGTGTGTCTGTGTTTTCTCCACACACACATATTCATCTGTATGCCACCCTCTTTAAGGACATTGATGAGAAGAATTCAAGTGCGAATGTTATCACTGCCTTTGAACACAATAGACAGAGATGAACAAAGCCAGCACTTATCCCCAATCAGACTGATGTCGTTGTTTTGACTACAATGAATGGGATGCATCTGGTTTGTAGGCTGTTTGGTGGCTTTTAATACAGCAGTTTTTCACAATGTTTCATGTCTTTAATGTCTCTTTTTATGTTAAAATGTCTTTCCCTCACTTGTCACTGCCTATTTCTCTTTATCTCATTAGCTCTCTGTTTAGGTCACATTAAACTACTATTTCTACTAATACTACAACTCCTACTCCTTCCATTATCAACAACAAAATAGTCAAAAAAGAAAAGGATGGGTAGACAATTCTCATTTGACAGATATTTAAAACATTGACTAATGTTATAAAATGCTGGGAAATGACACTACTAAATTGTTTTATAGTTCTGATATCTTTTGAAGTCTTTCTTCAACTTGGAGACAGTCTACTGTTTTTACTGGTAAGACATTTCTTACCGAGTCGGTACATAGTCAATATTTTATGGTTTTGATCAGTAACCAAGGAAAAAAATGTGCCATGGATAATTTTTTTTGGACAGGGTGAAATGCTAAATTAGGTACTGAATATTGCTTTCTGCTTGCATGTCCCAATAATTGAAATGTTTTTTTGTTTGACTGTGTTATAACTTGGATTCTTTTGACTAGTTGTATATTAAAGTCATGAGGATTGGATTGTTACTAGTTTTCCTCTCATCGTGAACGATATTGCCCTGAACTACCAGTGGATTTTCTTTAAATATATTCATGAGGTAAGTACATTTTCAGCTATAGTAACGAAATAGGCTTAACTGGTTCAGGGACAGAACAACAGATTTTTCCCCTTCTCAGCTCTGTGATTTGATTTAGCAAATCTTTGGTTACTGGTTCAATGCTCTAAGCACTAGACTACCGATAGGCTACATGTCACATCTGTTTGATACCTTCTCGCTCAACCCCCACTCTATATACTAAATACATTTTCTTTCAATTCCTAATGACAACCTCGTCTTATCGCAACAATACCCGAAGGGCTCGGAAGAGTTAGGACATGCAGGAAGTCAGTGCAGTCATTACTTTTGAGAGTTATGCTGCTTCAAACAAGCACCCTAAGTTTTGCTTTCAGATGCCCTACTTGCCCAAGGGAGTCTCTAGGGCATCATGGCCATCTAGTCCCCAAGCCTGAGTACTGTGGAGCCAATAGCCTGGGGCTTTTGGCCACGCCGGTAGCGACGAAGCTCAGGCTCAAACCACTCTTTGATCATTAGTCTTCGTTTTTCGTTAACCAAAAGGACACCTTTCCAGCCTTGTCAAGACTTTTAATGTACAGTAATTTATATTCTTTATATTTAGTATCAGCAATCCTCTGAAGCCCAAAAGAGCTTCAGTAGCTATATTTATTCACAAAACTTTTTACATGTTTTTCTCTTTATGTCTGTTTGTCTGACAGTCGACAAACTGGAAATCCAGAACAGTCGACAGTGTTATGTGTTGCAAAGAAGCTTCCATAAATATAAGTTAAAAAAATATACAGTCAGAACGCAGATAATCACTCAAAATAATCACTCATTGGCAAGCCTTGCTGTGTTGTATAGTGCAAGATTCTTATAGTATTCTTCATCCATTTTGTTACTAGCAACGGTTACCCATTTCTGTTACAGATGTAGCCTACATAATAATTGTATTTATGTACGTGTGTCTGTGTGTGTACACAAATAATTAACTATTCTGGTGGAACAAATAGCAAGGCAAGGATATAAAAAGAAAAAAGACAATGTTTCATTGTGGGGACATTTCACCAGTCCCCAAGAGGAGAAAGGCTATTTTTAGCATAGGGGGAAAGTTCAGAATAAAATTTTTAATATGGGCTATGGGTTTGAGGAATAGGAGTTTAAGGTTAAGGTTAGGGTTTCATCTGGTCTAAAGGTGCTGCTTTCAATAGTCTGCATATGGCAGGGGTATTTAACTCTTACCCTATAAGTTACAGGGCTTGCTGGATTTCAGATCTACCTCATCATTAATGGCATCCACCTGTTGTCCCGGGTCTGAATATACCTTCATTTGCACTGACAAAATGAAGTATACAGTATAGGGTTATATCAAATAGGTTACAGATCCAACCATTAAAGATATTCCACAAACTCTCACATAACAGAAGGTGTTACAGATTTCTCAATTGGTAAGACACATTTAATGAAACTGTGAAATTGAGTTGATCTCTGTTGCAACCTAATGAGCACAGCAGTATTCTTTTGCAAAACAGTAATTTCTTATTGTACTTTCATGTACAATGAAAACTGTAAGCATAGTTTTGCAAAACAGTAAACAATTTTCTACAAAAGATGAAAAACTCAGTTACAGTTTCTCAAATGCTTCAGTACTGAAAACCAATTTGCAATATGCATTTCCAAAAGTCACTTAAAACAAATGCATGACACAAAATAGAGTACTTGTAACAGAAGATTAAGTTGTGATTCCAATCAATAATGACACAATGCCCCAATACATACATAAATACATTTCTCTGTATGTAAGGGCCATTTGTTGATACTGTAATTATAGGTTGTACCATGAAAGGCAAATAAATATAAAACCCTGTTTCCAAAAAAAGATGTGACGTTGCATAACATGCAAATAAAAACAGCAATGATACGCAAATAATTTATCCTTATATTTAATGGAAACATTTATAAAGACAACATATCAAAATTGTTACAACTTTCAGTAACTGTTTTGTAGTAAGCCTACAATAAATCTGTTCATGGTTATACTGTGACTATTTCTGGTGGATTTTTTAAGTATGCATCCGTGCATTCTATTTGGGTCAGGATAGACAAAAACTTTGCTGGCTACAACCTTCAGAAGCAACGTGATATTAAGCATAAAAGACAACTGTTTATATTGCATCTATTTCTGGTGGATTTTCGAAGCCCCTTGGGCAGTAAAAAAGTAGGTGTTTCCACGATACTCTTGTCTTTTCATTTGACAAAAAAGTCAGTAACTGTCCCCTATATTGATAGTTATTGTATCAATGTCATTCACGAATGAAAGAAAAATGTTATGCACTGAAATAAAATGGCTTAGGAGACTCACTAGCAATTGCTCAGTTCATTTAATGGCACAACCTTTTTGTGCTATTAAATTAAATAGCTTTAGCAGTGTAAAGTTCATCTTTAATCTTGCTAGCAATTACTCAATTATCATGACTATTCCAAGTAGAAAGTTAGTAGATACTAGTAAGCCTATTACTCGCTAATAAGCTGGTAAAACTTTCAGTGGCAAAAGCCATACAGTTCACAGATGCTGTTTGTGGTGGAGGTAAATTTTATAAGAAACGTTAATGAGTTTAACATAATGCTTAATGGTGTCTAGCAAAATATTCAAACTGAGAGTGATGTTAATGCGTGACAAAATGATCTAATGTCTAGACTCTATATCGACACTAGGGAAACGTATAGCACTGTGGTGTGGTGGTAAAAGACACACTCACTCATTTAGGAGGCCTGGGTATGAATCCAGCGTGGTCAACAACAATTACCACTTCTAATTGCGGGTTAGGGTTAGCTGACACTGTTTCAGTTCTGGTCAGCATGTTCATTAAAAAAATAGTCATTTAGGTTGTACAAAAGTTTTCAAGCAATCAAGAAAAACAGTAATATGAACCACTGATAACAACGGTTCCCTGAGAATCTCAATTCGGCTCCTAAAAGAGACTGCACACCATAGAACAGCCTATATATTTCCTCTGTCTCTCCCCTCTCTATCTGAACATTTTTCATGTTGTCCCCTATATGAATCATAAAAGGGTCATTGCAAGGGTAGATTTACACCTGCACAGCATTGCTAACACACATCAACACACATGCGCAAACATTAGGCGACTTGTTCACACACACACACACACACACACACACACACAAAGACAACATGCATGTACACACAGTGCCTTTGCAGTCAAGTCAAACAAGTATGCACAGCAATGGAGTCCAGCTGAAAAAAAAGGTCTGGTGAAAAAAAACCTATAGAGACTTTCATCTGTCTACAGTATTTCTCTCTTATATTTCTTCCCCAATGTCTGTCATTCGATTGCTCTTGTCTTGCATTCTCTCTGGCTTTCCTTTCACTCGTTTAGCTGAGCCCCACGACGAAAGCCTCTTTGGGGGGGCTTTTATCTAAGAAAGGCTAAGGGAGGAAATTGTGAATTCCTCTTGAAGCAGATTGACGTTTGATTTGTGTGTCCAAACGCAGCTCAGGGGAAACACATGTGCAATATAAGCGGTACAGAACAGCACATTCATATCGAGGAGACAAGTAAACTAGCAAAACCTGGAGGTATACTAGGTAATCATGAATCTGTTATGAGATATTTTAACCTGAGGGTTGAGCGTGTTAGGTGAAAGCTCAGAGAAAAACCAATACAGGCTGTTGTATAGTAATGCAATGGAGTGAGGGGAAAAGAGACAGTAAGTGTGAGAGAGAACATTTATTGCAGGCTTCAATTGTAAACACTGTTGCTTTGGCAACACACATTGTCTAACTTTATTGCTCGTGCAAAACTATTTTTAAAGGATTATACATCAAAATAAGAGCGTAATATCATCACATTACATGATATGGTTATCTAAAGAGGCTAACAGACAGAGCAATACATATCTGGCTAATTTGTTTCACTCAAAAATCATTCTGAACAGAATGGAGAGGACAGAAAGCTGAGAAGAGATAGATGGGTGAAAAGAAGTGGCGAGACCAGCGCACCCTGCGAAGTTTCAATCTGGCGTTTCGGCAGGGGGCGGGTATATTCATCATTCCATGTCTGCTATTGGCCAAAGATATTCATGATACATTTTTGCAAACAATAATGGCTCCATCCCATCTTATTACTGACAGTATCAACATTTACATTCTTATGTAAAACGTTCCATGTCCCATAGAAAATGCAATTTCAAGAAATCTGACTGCATAGGTACGACTAATACGAGGTCCTATTTTATGATGGACTGGCAACACAATATCCATGTATAACTATTTTAACTACAGCATGATTGCCTCCATCATAAAATTACAAGTGCACATATTTTTTAGGCTGTTTCTGGATGATACATCAAAGCTCTAAATGTAACTGCTGTGTAGGGTTATAGCTATAAAGGCGCTATTTTGGGTGCCATTATAAATAAAACATACATGTTCGTTACATACTAGCAGATGCTCAATCTACAGAGATATACTGTTTCTATTTTGTACTTTTCCCCTGTGGGAATAAAATCCCAATCCCAAGCACTACAGTCCGCATCTACCATTTAGTAACTGAGCGCTGCGTTCAGTACAATCAAAGGGGAATTGCCTGAGTACTGAAGACGAAGTGCCTCAAAACAATAGCTGACTATTGACGAGAGAGAGAGAAGAAAAAAAGAGGAGGCAAGCTGTGGTGTCGTCTGCCAAGAGATGGAGCGTTCCTCCTCGGGGATCTGTCATCCTCTGCTCAAGGCCGAGACAGGAGAGACACAGAGAGCTCAATGTCAGGGGTGATGTGGCTCAGAGGAAGGGTGTGTGCATGAGGGCACGTGTGGAACTGGTGATTCCGGTGACGATGTTTGTCACCATGGGTATTTTGAGGGGGGAGGAGGAATGGGTGGGCGGGGATGTGGGGGGGGCACAGAGATACTTCGTCAGCCGCTGTCTCAAGGGCTCAAGGCTAGAAGCATCAAGGCAGCCTATTGTTACGCTGTGGGCCAAACAACCCTGCGATCGCCAACACAAACTTGGTGAGCACGCACTAAATCCCACTCTTTTGGACACAAGCACACACTCTAAGCAACATATCCTTGTAATTCTTAGGTCTATACGGATACCTTCTTTAAACCCAATTAATATAAGCCCAATTATTGCCCCTGTCCAATTAAAAGTCCTAACATAAGTGGAAGATCAATTTGAATCTATCTGCTTTTGTAAACACTGCCTTGGAGCTCTACTTAAAGCAGCTGAATATCTTAAACCTTTTGTGGAAGATCCAATTTCTACTCAAGGCCACATCTTCCTTTAATGGACAGGATGGATTGTTGTGATTTCCCCACACGTCTGAATGAGTACTCAAAGACACTGCAAGTCCTTGATTCATTCGCCATTCAGCTCTGTTCTCTCCTATTGGTTCTACCAGTTACACCCAATGTCACGACTACCAGTAGTTCCAACTATATCTTATCCCACCTTATGAGTTTGGGAGTGTCAAACATCCGGATATGTACCTTCAGAGACGTACCTTCCCACAAGGCTCACACAACTATGAAGATAGCCAGGACCATTACGCCTGTGGAAAATAGAACCAGGGTTTTATTGGCACCACCACTAAAGGCTGAAGCTCTTCTGGGCCCGTATTCACAAACTGTTTTAAAGTATGAGTGCTGACAGAGAACCAGTTTAGTCTTTTTTTCATAATGAATTAAACAGACGGAAATAATCCATGATCAGCACTCCAGCTACTTTTAGAGGCTTTGGGATATAGACCTTCAAAGTGGATGAAGATATAGGGCTACTGCTATCCTTGAAGTCACTGCCGTTGACTGTTGTTTTTTTTAAGGAATTGTTGCAGCTTCTTGTGTCTCCTGATAGAACCAGTTTGATTCCTCCAGGATCATTCTCAAAAATGTTTCTTCAATGCTGCATGTGTGTGGGGGCAGAGATAGAAATGCTGAATTGAAATCCTTTACGAGAGTCCCTGTTGATTTTATTCTTACCCACACCGAGGGTCTGACATACCATCTGCCTATTTTAATACAACCCTCCACACACAAAACAATATATAGTCGGTGCTTTTATTTTCTGAATAGTGCACAGAGGATTCTACTGTGTTGATAGCCACGGGATAGACATGTGTTCATATTCTTTGCATGCTTGTGAGGAAATAGTACATTTATAGATAATTTCTGCTCAGCAATGGTCGACTTATTGCCTTCTGTAAGCGGACAACATTTGTAAAATTGGAAAACAACATTGAAAAGCAAGTAATCTTAATATCTTAAAGAAAGTTTGTGTTCAACTTTGAGGGTTAAATAAGCAAAATGGATGTGCAGTAGTTTGCACACAGACCAACCTGGATTTGGAATTAAATCCAACACCGGAGATTTCCAACAGGAGAAAAGTGCATAGGGCTGCCATGATGAACAAATAGGGTTGACTGATTGTTCTCACTTTGCCAGTTCAGGGATTTCATCTAGTAAATGTTCGGTTAATGATCTAAGTCATACAGCTACTTCTAAACAGACCAATCTGAATGTCCGTTCTTCATCAGGCATTTAAATGCTCTCTTGAAAAGTTGTGTGACTTGAAGATCCTCTATAAGTCCTGATGACTTTGCCTTAGGTGATTGCCAATTGAACATGTTTAATTTTTGAAAAGGTAAGTGCTGATAAAGCAATTAGAGAGCATGTTTTCCCAGTTTCTTTTCTTATTTCAAGCATTTCTTTGTTTGTTATTTTTATAGTGTAATAATTATTACCCATTAAGCAGCTGTGTTAGGTACTGACATATTGGAGTCCATATACAGTGGGGCAAAAAAGTATTTAGTCAGCCAAAAATTTTGCAAGTTCTCCCACTTAAAAAGATGAGAGAGGCCAGTCATTTTCATCATAGGTACACTTCAACTATGAGAGACAAAATTAGAAAAAAAATCCAGAGAATCACGTAGGATTTTTTATGTGGGAGAACTTGCACAATTGGTGGCTGACTAAATACTTTTTTGCCCCACTGTATTAAGGCAGGTAACTAGCAAGCTGTGTCGTGCTATGGTAACTAGCAAGCTGTGTCCTGCTAGCTTACGTTTTACATTTATGCTATCTACTTGGAATTATGTGTTTATGAGCGGGCTGTATGGGATTAGAGACAGGGAAATAAAATGTTCTCTGTCATCTTGCTAGTTAGTTAGCTATATGTCTTCATGTATTTACAACATGGGCTTTTTCTGAAAACGGCAACATTAGCACATCTGCTAAGATTGGCTGGCTACCAATATAACAAGGAATATGCCAAGAGAAGCACTACTGTAGTACTGCACTACCACCGTCTTGTTTTAAGTATTTTAACAATGCCGACAGTAGCTAAGTAGCTACTTAAAGCAAAATGAGACTGACTGCAGTTAGAGTTTAGTACCCTCGACAGAAAAGAATTAGACCACCTCCCAAGTCGGTTTTCTGCCTAACTTTAGATACAGCATCTGTGATTACAGTAAACACACGTTAAACTTTAGGCAACGTTTTTAAAACATTGAAGTTTGCAGACATGCTTAATGCCTAAGTCATTGAGGAAACATGGTCATCCTTTCAGTAATCACCCACGATTGTGATGTTGCTGCTTCTACAGACATGCTGACAGAGACAGAGACAGACAGCCACATGCCCATCTGAAGTAGTTGAAGTTGAGAGAATCTCACCCACCTCTCTGTGCACAAACACACCCACACCCACATATCAGGTCACTGCGTCGGCAGGTGCAATGATGATGCGGGATTAGGGACTGTTATGTACATGGCAATCCAGAGACAAAAAGGATTTATAAAAAAATACTTATAGACATCCAGGAAGGTGTGGAGGCAGGCAGGCAAACATTGCTAGACAGGCCCCATGATGACAGTGTCTCTGGGGAGAACACCCCTCCACTAGGCTGCCCTTCCTGGTTACTGCTGCAAGACGAAGGAGCTGAATTGGCAGTTTCGGTTCAGCTCAGCCGAAGCACATCAGTTTACTCAGGCGCACAAACATACGCACACACTCACATATCACATTCACACATGGAGGTGTGTGCCGTCATGGAAGTGCCAACGACACGCAGACTCATTCTCCATTTGGCACACATGCAAATATAACTATCTGTCATACAAACACACACACGCACACATATGTAGGAGAACACAGTCACACACACCGATCTGGGGTACAGTGAACATAAACATACCACACAGTAAACCTTATGGTACCTTAGACCAGTGTGTGTTTGTGAGCTAGGGTGTGTAAAATGTGTGTGTCTGTGCAACAACATCTCCCAAATTAACTTCCTTATCTGATGTTCGTCAAGTTTGTATATGGGGAGATGTTAATAACAAGCAATTATAAAATAATAAAAATAATAAGCAATCATTATTTTTGTTACGCAAATATCTATGAATATCATGTCAACTAAGTATATGCGATAAGGGTTAGTGTTAGGTATTAATTCAGTTTGTCTATCGGTCACCATTGCAGTTAGTGGTTGGTTTACGATATATAAAGTGCTTGTATACTACTGCATTATGTAATGTAATGTTCTATGGTTTGTGCAGACCCAAGAAAGAGTAGCTGCTGCTTCTTGTAGTTGCTAATGGGAATTCTTGTAAAATCTAAATATAGATATTTTCCCCACATGCACAGACATCTAACATAGAACTAGATCTGGAGTGAATCCCCTGGTGTGTTTGAGTGTATATTTGTGTGTGCAGGAGAGAAAGGTAGAGTGAGAAAGTAAAACAGAGGAGGGATGGGGTGAGGGACAGACGAGTAGAGACAAAGGGTTAAAGAGAGAGAGAAGATAATACAGAAAGAAAGAGTTTGAGAAAAAAAATGTGGTTCAGTGTGTTGTCAGAGAACTGAGATATATCCAGTTTTGGCCCTGGCAGCAGAAAACCTATCCACAGCACCACGCTGCTAATACACCAATCAATAGCTATTACATTCCCTGGAACATGCCTGCCCTGGCCCCGGCAAGCTATCACAAACACACACACACGGCTCGTATGCTACAAATGCCTCCCTTACTGCAGATAGGGTCACCCATATGACAGTTTAAGCGTTGATGCACAATCAGTAACGATGGTAACAACATACACTTTTCAAAGTTGAAAATATTGAGTTCTACACAAGCCAGTTCTAATCCGGACCTATTCCTCTGAGAAACATTTTGCGCACATAATGACAGACCCTGTTACGGGTTCTACAGAAATTGCCTCATTTAAATTGCCTCATTTTAAGATTACGGTGTAACGGCCACTGAGTTGTGTCATTCTGAGTTGTGAAATTCTTATACGCACGCAACACAAAATATATGCAGTAAGCATTAAGTAAAATATAAAGCACAAAAATGTATAAATATACACAACTTTGTAAACTAGCAGCAATTCCAAAGATTGTAGAAAAGCAGTTTATGGGCAAAATGAAAGAAATATTAAATATTAAGTGTACTGGTGCCTATGAATGGTACATTAAAATATGTTAATGTACAATGAATCTGCATAGAAAGTCATCAGAGTATTTGAAGTGTTCATGTGACCAATATGATCATAGATCCATGCTGCTGGTTGAGAAGCCTTATGGTCTGGTGGAAAACCTGGTGACTAGGGATGGAGCACTGGCTTGGCTGACTGTCTGTGCCCTTTTTCTCTGTCTTCTGCTTCATAGCTTACTTCCTTCTGCCTTATGCTGGGTGTCGCCCTGTTTTTAGGCCAGGGACACCTGCAGAACGCCCTCTTTAGAGCCAGTACAAAAGGATGCACAGACAACACAGAGAGAAGCACATCAGAGGAAACGTTGTGCCTTCTGTGAATAAAGCTTATATTATTAATTCAGTCTGCTTTATCTGCCCCTTGAATAAGTGTAAGAGATACAACATGATTTATTGTGTTGTTCTGATTCCTCTTTGTTTGGTCCTGTTTAGTTCACTCCATGTTTGAAAGAAGTGACCTTCTAAATTGGGTGGTTTGAATATTGCCATCTGAGCAAGTGCATGCACATATGCGTTCATATGCCAATGCATGCTTCCATCTGTGACTGATGTGTGTTTTATGTTTTAATTATTAGCACTCAGTGGAGCTGCTAAAAGGGGTTCCGACACTGCCTAACCCATAGAACACTGCTACATCGAAAGACCTGATTATAGGCATAATCAACAGCACATCTAATGACCTTGAACTCTGACAGCAGTCACGATTAAGCCAGCTAAGGATTACACAGACAGGATGGAGTAAAGGCGACTCAATTAACACACACAAACACACAAACACACACACACAGTGTTCTGCATATCTGATTACCAACCACAATCGGAAATGTACATTTAAGTCAGTTGGCAGAGTGACTTGCAGTAGCGCAGGGGCCAGCGTGAAGACGTATATTAACGTATGTTGGCAATATACATTAACCATCTTAGGTGTAAGAGCACCTGAGCAGTGACTAAAAGTTTGCTCCGCTGCTCTTAACCCTAAGATACCTAAAAGTTTGCCAAATCTAGGAGTCTACAAAGTGAAGAATCTGTCCTTCTGTCCTTGAGCAATGTAGTTCCCCTAATTACTCCGCGATGTCCTGCTCAGAAATAGCTTTTGGCCGTGGTGTATTGTCCATTTACCACAACCCCATGCCTTAAGTAAATGGACAATTGACATAAAAGCTGTTTCATGGAAAGGTGTCGGCTATTCTTTTGTTTTTCATCAATTAAGCAGGTAAGAGGTCTGGAGTTTATTCCAGGTGTGGCATTCGCATTTAGAAGCTGTTGCTGTGAACCCACAACATGCGATCAAAGTAGTTCTCAGTAGAAGCATCTTTGTGGCCAAATCAACTGTTTGCTGCATTCTGAGAAAAAAAACACAGTGATGGAAGATTGTAGGATCCTTGGAAGTAGGCATATCATTATCCAAGTCTACCATAAAGAGAAGACTTCAAGAGAGCAAATACAGAGGCTTCTCCACAAGGTGCAAACCATTCACAAGAATTGAAACGCCAGCACAGCCAAACAACTTCTAAAAAAGCCAGCCCAGTTTAGAATGGCTCATGATCCGAAGCATACCACATTATCTGTACAACATGCTGGAGGAAATACTTGGCTTCCAATGGCACAGGGTCACTAGTGCTTATTGATGTGACAGAAGACAGAAGCAACCGGATGAATTCTGAATGCTGTATGAGGATGATTTGCCTGTATGGGGATATATTGCCTGCTCAGATTCAGCAAAATTCAGCGAAGTTGATTGGACAGCGCTTCACTTTACAGATGGACAATGACTGAAAACATACTGCGAAAGCGACCATGTGGTTTTTTTAGGCAAAGAAGTCGAATATTTTGCAATAGTCAATAACCTGATATCATCATGATCTCCTGAAGGGGTAAATACTCTACCATTCAAAAGTTTGGGGTGACTTAGTGGTGCAAAGACAAAGACATACCTATGGCCAATAAATAAAGGTTAAGATGAGCAAAAGAACACAGACACTGGACAAAGGAAGAACTCTGCCTCAAAGGTCAGCATCTCGGAGTCGCCTCTTCACTGTTGACATTGAGACCGGTGTTTTGAGGGTGCTATTTAATGAAACTACCATTTGAAGACCGGTGGCATCTGTTTCTCAGACACTAATGTATTGGTCCTCATGCTCAGTTGTGTACTGGGGCCTCCCACTTCTCTTTCTATTCTGGTTAGAGACATTGTGTGCTAGTCTGTGAAGAGAGTAGTACACCGCATTTTACGAGATCTTCAGTTTCTTGGCAATTTCTCACATGGAATAGCGTTCATTTCTCAGAACAAGAATAGACTACTACGTTTTATAAGAAGGTTCTTTGTTTCTGGCCATTTAGAGCCTGTAATCAAATCCACAAAAAGTGATGGTCCAGATACTGCACTAGTCTAAAGACTTATTCATATACTGTTTCTTTAATCAGCAGCAAGTTTTCAGCAGTGCTAACATTATCACAAAAGGGTTTTCTACTGATCAATTAGCCTTTTTAAATGAACACAACGTAGCATTGGAACACAGGAGTGATGGTTGCTGATAATGGGTCTCTGTGTAAACATTCCATAAAATTATCTGCCATTTATGGCTACAATAGCTATTTACAACATTATCAATGTCTACACAGTTTTTCTGATCAATCTGAAGATATTTTAATGGCCAAAATATAACCTTTTCGATTAAAACCAAGGAAATGTGTATGTGACCCCAAATTTTTTAACAGTAGCGTATATCTCATCGGGGGCCATATAATCTACTTGTTTCCCCAATGTTATTTTAGTTTAACACTAATTAGTGTTCGCATAAGGCAGTAGCTACTCTTCTCAGGACCAAACAACACACAACAAATAATGAAACACCGACAGGCATTTAGAGACACCAACAATGTCTAAATGTAAAATACAACCTAATACAAAAAGGACAAAGCGTTTTAGAGTGTGTATGTTCAAAATGGTTAATCAATAGGTGGCACTATAGCCGTACAATACAGCATACGTACAACAACACAACCAAACCCAGTCACGGACAGTATACGCACAAGTGCATATGTTCTTGTAATCGTGTGTTCATTTCATTTGGTTTGTGAGGATCTCATTGTCATCCAGTGCAATGTGTCCATCCCATTGTGTGGCTCGAGGTGTCATCTGTCATTACATCTAAACACATGGGAAGTGGCTGAACTGCTGTGTGGTCCCACTAATTAGACCTATTAGCCAGCAGTAGCAAATAAGGCAAACCTATTTATCAGGAATGGATGTGCGTCTGTGCCTGTTTGTATGTGCGTCTGTGAAGCTTAAAATACCTACCTCTCAATGTCTAAATCCTGCACCAAGCTAAAAACAATCTGCCGTAATGTTTTTTCTGCCGTCTGTTTTTCCAAAGTGAATGTGGAATAGCAAAGTCAATTTTTTTCTTTTTCTATACAACACTTCAAGGACTGCCTATCAGAGACAAGAAAATATTTTTGCAACCACAACAGTTACATTTTTTTAACTGAAATGTAAACTCCAGTTCTCAAATACTTTAGGGGGACAAGAGTTGGAATGCAGGCGATATGAACTATGATTGCCTTGGACGATGAAAGCAGGGCCATTACTTGTTTGTATGGCGGCAGGGTTGCTAAAGCTACAGACTGTGTGGTAGAAGTCATTAAAACAAATTGGTAAGGTGGGATAAATATGACTTCATACTTCTCTGTGGAAAAGGAAATGCACAAATGCCACTTCCCAAAGTCAGGGAGGAGGGTCTGCCTAATTGATTAATTGATGCAAGCAGTCTTGAAAATGTGGTGGTCCTGTTTTAGCAAACGCTACCAGGAATAGTGTCAGAATGCAATGTGTACTGTAGCAGTCCCAGAATGAACACAGATCCTTCTGTTACCGATAGGTTCGTCTCTGTGTGTCTGAGTGTATATTATAATTTTTTCCCATGCCAACCTTAACTCCAGATCATAGCAAATTGACAACAGCACCAAAACACCAGAGCTACTGATCCTGCATAACATGGGCCAAATTTGGTCCACCCCGTGGCTGGTTTCAATAAATACACTGCACAAAAAAATTAAGGGAACATGTAAACATCACATTAGTGATAATTAAACTTCAGAGATGTCAATTCAACTTCATGGATATCAATCTGTCCAGTTGTGAATCAATGTCACCTGTTTTAGTGCAAATGAATGTGACAACAAGTACACTGGAGAAGCAACAGCAAGACAACCCCCAAAAAGGAAATGGTTTTGCAGGTGGTGACCAAATACAATTGCTTTCTCCTTATCCTTCCTGACTGATTCTTCTCTAGTTTTGCATTTTGCTAGTGTCCTTGTCACTATTGGCCGCATGAGGCAGTGCCTGCAGCCCATTCAGGTTGCACAGGTAGTCCAGCTCCAGGTTTGCTGTGTCTCTCAGTACAGTCTCAATAGCATGGAGGAGATAACAAGAGATGGGCCTTTACATGATGAGAGCTGGACAGGGCCATAGAAGGGCATCAACCTAACAGCAGGACCAGTATCTGATTCGTGTCAGGAGGAACAGGAGGAGCACTGCCAGAGCCCTACAAAATTACATCCAGAGGGCTACTGGTGTGCATGTTTCTGACCAATCTGTCAGAATCAGAATCCATGGGGGTGGCATGAGGGCCCAACGTCCTCTAGTGGGACATGTACTCATAGCTCAGCACCATGCAGCTCGATTGGAATTCACCAGAGAACACCAGAAATGGCAAGTCCGCCATTGGCACCACGGTTTCCTCTTAGATGAAAGCAGGTTCACACTGAGCAAATGTGACTGAAAGTATCTGGAGATGCTGTGTTGAATGTTATTCTGCCTGCAACATCATCCAGCAAGACTGGCTTGGCGGTGGGTCAGTGATGGCCAGGGGAGACATATCCATTACTGTCCAATGCACAGTAAATATTTAGACCCGATGTGTGATTTAAGTGTATAAATTAATAACCGATGTGTATATATGTACAGATATACACATCAGGTTTTAATATACAGTGGGGCAAAAAAGTATTTAGTGTGCCAACAATTGTGCAAGTTCTCCCCCTTAAAAAGATGAGAGAGGCCTGTAATTTAATAAGGCCTTTTAATTTGTAATAATCCAGAGAATCACATTGTAGGATTTTTAATGAATTTATTGGTAAAATCCTCGGTAAAATAAGTATTTGGTCACTTACAAATAAGCACAATTTCTGGCTCTCACAGACCTGGAACTTCTTTAAGAGGCTCCTCTTACCTGTATTAATGGCACCTGTTTGAACTTTTTATCAGTATAAAAGACACCTGTCCACAACCTCAAACAGTCACACTCCAAACTCCACTATGGCCAAGACCAAAGAGCTGTCAAAGGACACTAGAAACAAAATTGTAGACCTGCACCAGGCTGGGAAGACTGAATCTGCAATAGGTAAGCAGCTTGGTGTGAAGAAATTAACTGTGGGAGCAATTATAAGGAAATGGAAGACATACAAGACCACTGATAATCTCCCTCGATCCGGGGCTCCACGCAAGATCTCAACCTGTGGGGTCAAAATGATCCCAGAATCACACAGGGGGACCTAGTTAATGACCTGCAGAGAGCTGGGACCAAAGTAACAAAGGCTACCATCAGTAACACACTACGCCGCCAGGGACTCAAATCCTGCAGTGCCAGACGTGTCCCCCTGCCTAAGCCAGTACATGTCCAGGCCCGTCTGAGTTGTGCTAGAGAGCATTTGGATGATCCAGAAGAGGATTGGGAGAATGTCATATGGTCAGATGAAACCAAAATAGAACTTTTTGGTAAAAACTCAACCTGGAAGAAAGAATGCTGAGTTGCATCCAAAGAATACCATACCTACTGTGAAACATGGGGGTGGAAACATCATGCTTTGGGGCTGTTTTTCTGCAAAGGGACCAGGACGACTGATCCGTGTAAAGGAAAGAATGAATGGGGCCATGTATCGTGAGATTTTGAGCGAAAACCTCCTTCCATCAGCAAGGGCATTGAAGATGAAACGTGGCTGGGTCTTTCAGCATGACAATGATCCCAAACACACCGTGCGGGCAATGAAGGAGATGCTTCGTAAGAAGCATTTCAATGTCCTGGAGTGGCCTAGCCAGTCACCAGATCTCAACCGCATAAAATCTTTGGAGGGAGTTGAAAGTCTGTGTTGCCCAGCGACAGCCCCAAAACATCACTGCTCTAGAGGAGATCTGCATGGAGGAATGAGACAAAATACAAGCAACAGTGTGTGAAAACCTTGTGAAGGTTTGACCTCTGTAATTGCCAACAAAGGGTATATGACAAAGTATTGAGATGAACTTTTGTTATTGACCAAATACTTATTTTCCACCATAATTTACCAATAAATTCATTAAATATCCTACAATGTGATTTTCTAGATTTTTTTCTAATTTTGTCTCTCATAGTTGAAACGTGCCTATGATGAAAATCAAATTTTTTTAAGTGGGAGAACTTGCACAATTGGTGGCTGAGTAAATACTTTTTTGCCCCACTGTATGTGTATATATGTATGTATAAATACAGGAATACAACATAGTCAGGTTTGTACGTGACCGAAAGACACTAAAAGCCGGTTACCCGAACCATCTTTATTTGGTAATACATTTACACGTTTCGAGAATATCACTTTGTAATGCTGATGCTAGTGGTGGACAGACAACACAAAATCTACACAAAGTTGACAGTAACGTACAATGAGTGGTGGGCATGTAAGATAACAGGAGGTGAAAGGTGAGTATAACATTAAGTACAGTCTGAGTGCTGCATAGTTCAGCTATTTACTTGACAGTTTTGAGGTGCTTTGATGTGGTGAGCGTGCTCCTGTTAGTCTACACAGGACAGGTGGGTGGTTGCTTCGGGCTACAGCACAGGGAAATCAACTTTTCAGGTTACAGGATATCTTTTATCCTGTAAATGACCTGCCCTCCGCCTGCCGATAGAGTAGTTACCTCTGGAGCTGGCAGACCCAAAATCAGATACTGATTGAGGAGGTGAGGGTGGACTCTATGATGGATGCAGTTCAAGCTAGGTTAGGATTGACCGGGAAATACTATAAATACTTTCAACGCTGCACTTTCCACCTTACTTTATTTGAATTTTGTGTGGTTATCACAGACATTAATACAGACAGCTGACCAGATGTATACATCTGAAGCAGCAGGTGGTAATTTCCTATTTTCACATGGAGAGGAAGCCAAGGTCCTGGGCGGTGAAAGCCTATGGATTGAAATGGAAGTGAGGCCACATTTGGCCTGTTTTCTCCTCTATGATCTCATTCTTAATACAGTTTACTTATCCCAAAAGTACAATATGTCAAGAACAGAATGGACTACACCGTATTTAACACCAAGGTGTTTGCGTGTGTTTCTCTCTCTCTCTTATACTCTGTGTGTATGATGTGGTGGTAGAGTGAAGGACAGACATCTCCATTGTGCTCACACAGCAGAAATAACCAGAGGTTAGGTCATGCCTGACGCAGGGGCAGCAACTACAATGGTGGGTGGTTTTGTTAAAGAAAGCTGAAGATGAATAAACTGTGAATGAACTGTTTTAAGTAATTCACAGAATGCAGTACATACTTCCCTGTAGCTAGCAACCAAACTAGCAAACCCTCATGGCGCTAACACTCATCCAAACCTCCATTATACATCACACATTTTGGATAATTTCCTGCATCACTGCTTCCATCACACTGTTTGTGGACTATGATGGATTATCGTCAGTGGAATGTGGATGAAGACAGAACACGGGCTCTGGTTCTGGTGTGAATACAGGGACGGAGCACTGTTGCTCGTCTGGAATGATAGAAGGCGAGAGGAGTAGCTAATTCCGACTAGTATGGAGCTATCCTCTGCCACTTCATTGAAGAACTGAAACACATGGGAGTAAAGAGGTGAAAGTAGGGTGACTCACTGACAAGCTATAAGATCCAACGCCTCGTAAGCGCCAGAGCTCTGGTCTAGATCTGTCTCTGCAAGCAAGGGACAAACTTCAGACACATATACTTCAGACAAACCAACCAGTGACTTCAGAGAAGTTTAAATCCAAGTTGAATGGAGTGTCTCTGTTCTTCACTATGGTAGGAGGCCAGCAGGCATGTGTGGTGGGAACTTCTCTTGAAAGCCTAAAAGTGCCCGAAGGTGCTTGGCAGCTGGTTCCCCTGGCATGGGGAGCACATTCCTGACGCATGCGCAGGATATGACAGACGTGCTTCAGCATTACTGGGATTACAGAGGATTTTATTGGATCTTCAATGAGGATGGGTCTACACTGCCGCCCAATCACACACCTGCCTTTCATTTAAATTGCATCTCCCTTTCTAGTCAGAAGCGAGTGAGGAATATGCAAAAGCGTGGGGGCTCATGTGGATAGAAGGGCGAGGGTGAACGAGCGGAAAGGAGGAGGATATGTTCCCCCCAAAGTTCCGAGCCGGTAAAAAGGGATGACAGGAAAGGGAACTACTGACGTGAACATACAGGCAGGCTGAGGGTGAAATACACGTAGCACAAAATCAAGTGGCTAAGTATAAGACAGATGAACTGAGGTAGTTTGAACTTATTATTGGACAATAGGAAGGAAGACTGGCTTTACAGCCCAGTGTTGAACTTGACAGCAATAAAGTACTCACTGTTAGCTATCATACTGTAGACTGTAAAATATATGGACAAGGGCATGAATGACATCAACCCTTTGTTTGCAATGCAAAATCTGTCGCCTATTTCAAGATCAAAGCCTCATTGTAGCATGTGGACATTTTCACACATCACAAAGGAGAGATTTAATTTGATGTTAAGTGATTTCACATGCCAAACGAGTAAACATTTGTAAATAAATAATAATGTACTGTATCAACATAACTACCACAAAATAGTAAAAAATGAACATTAGATTTACTCCTACTGACTATAATATGTTGTTCTTCTTTTGGCAAATAATGCCCATAATAACATTAACAACATTAAGGCCAAAAGCAGTCCAAAATTCAATATTTAACTTGAGATACAAAATTCTGAAATGTAGAACATTTCAATAGCGTTTGAGTTTAAGAACACAAAAGCTACTGAACAGCAAAAGACTGTTCAGTTAAGCGGACATTTCGACACCAAGATGCCAGTGCACTGAAAATAAACATGGCCATGCACTTACAGAAATTAGCTAAAAAACTTCAACATAACTTAAAAAAACGAAGTCCATTACTAAGTACACATGAATAGGAAATCATTAATTGTCATAATCTTAACTAAGGTGAATAATAGCATGAATAAATAAATGATTATCAAATAAGCCTTTGTCTGATAGTAAGTAAAGTGTGTCTGTACCCTTTTCACTGGTACTCTCAAAAAGCACCCCACCTTTGATGGTCGCTCATTAATAATTCAGTTTGCATTTTATCCGTATGACTATTTGTAGTAGTTTATAAGTATCATTTTTACCAGGCTTAATCTGAAATTAGCTACATAATTTATAAGCAGCTGGGTGCTTCTGGGCAGCTGTGGGTAAAAGGCCTTGTTGAGTCTATCACATGCTAATTCTGTCATGTGCATTGAGAACACACACTGTTAGTGCCATTACAGATATTTCAAACTTACATATGAAAGGTATAGGTGTGAGGAAATTCTGAGAGTATAATGTGCCGGTGAATAGTGGTGATGGCAAATAGAGGCCAGACGTTGGAGAAGTAGAGTGAGACGAAGAGGGTTGAGGGCAGGCAGGGTTAAGGCTGCCTTAGTACACAGAGCATAGTCACAGGTCTCACTGAAGGGTTCAGCTCTCAGCTCTGGGACCATGTGTTTCTGCGTCTTGGCCTGGTCAGCAGATGTCTGGTCCCTGGGTGCAGGATGGAGGATATTACAGTGGGACTGTCATTTCCCCTTGGTTCCCCTGGCCCTTTCATCCAGGGCTCAACAGAGCTCCACGAGTCAGGGCAAGGAAGGGCAGTGTGGCGATGGAGGGATCATGGAGGTAACTTGGGGGATTGACAGTGGGATCGGAGAGGCTTTCGTAAGGGATTTGGTTGGGCTGGCCTCGGTTGCGCAGGATTTGACATGAGATTGCCATGTGAAAGGAGTTTGCTGTGAGAAAAAAAGTTCATCCCACATAAAGTGTTTCGTTAAGTCAAGTTTCGGAGGTCAGTTGAACCTTTTGTAAGTATTTCCTGAACAGTTTTCTGAACAGTTTTGCGTATTCTTAGTCTATCACCTGGAGGGTATTGTAACACCATCTTCCTGACCCTGTCAAACTCACGTAGACTCACAACTGCTGCTCTAACAAACAGGCTGACATATCATTTGAAACTGCAGTTCTGCATTCACTCTTATGGTGTGTTTTGCAAAAATGTTAAAACAGGACACATTTGAACTGAAAACAAGCTGTAACCATACAGCAGCCTCAGACTCATTCTTGGCCTGAGTATTTTCTTGTTGGCATGGTTCACCCTGGAGGAGTTTATGAGTCTGTTAGAGAGTATTAACGTTAAGAGGTCCCTGGACAGAACAGGGGGCCATTAGGCCAGGAGATGGTTTTCATTAGATATAATTTCCTCCATGAGCGGCTCCTTCCAACAGAAGCTGGATGAGCTGTAGAACGAATTCCAAATGGTGCTGTATTCCCTAAATAGTGTACAAACATAAGTCTATGACTAGGGCCCTATAGGGAATAATGATTTTAGGACGCATTCATGGTCTAATTAGTACATGGGATGCAACATGGTATGAAGGCACATCATTTCACTCCCGTTTTGTAATTTC
This sequence comes from Esox niger, assembly GCA_016801105.1. Taxonomy (NCBI): domain Eukaryota; kingdom Metazoa; phylum Chordata; class Actinopteri; order Esociformes; family Esocidae; genus Esox; species Esox niger. The sequence goes on along the minus strand of JACXGJ010000764.1, from coordinate 78,287 downwards.
TGTTATTTTTTTCTAGTCTTGTGGTTGCTCCTTGTACACACAACCTGTCACCTGTCCCTTAAGCAGTGAGTTCCTTTCTCCACACCGTAGGTTCAGTAATAAATTCCCATGCTGTCCTCTTAGGTCAAATTAAGAAAGATTTCCAGTCGGCCTCAGAGACAGGGATGTGCTCTCCTTGGTTCAAAAGACATTAGGGATCAATGCAGCCAGCCTGTAAATAATGATCATAAACAGCATTTTCAATATTTTTATTTTAGTAATGATTCAGTAATCATTGTACTAGTAGTTAATTTTTGTTCTTCTTAAATAAAGCCATACGACTATACTGAATCCTGTTGCCCCAATGCGAGATTATATAGCGGTCTGGAATGGACCGCATACAAACACAAAAACATTGTCAATAAAACAGACTTATAAATCATTCCTAATTTTGTTAAGATGACATGACACCTTGCTAGTTATTTAACTGAAAGAGTTGATTATGTGTGGGGAGATATCATTGTTTGCATTCATTAGCTAGTTAGCTTTTACCTGACCAGCTCTCTCAGTGCTTGAGAAAGTGGGTCTGCTGCATAGCACTCGGTTAACGACGCTGACTTATACAATGATGTGTGTACTTTAGGGCTGCAACCAACACTATATTGAACATTATTCTATTGAATATTAATGTGATTAATCGGTTAAACGGATAAGAAAATCCATTCCAGGATTCAATGTAATTTTTTATTATAGTAATATGGGTGTTTTAGCTTGCTAGTGGTAATAAAACAAATAGAATTATTTGAAATGTAAAGGGTTTGTGAAATGCATAGCAACAGAATGCTGTTTTACTCCAACTGTAGTTAAGTTTGAAAGATGCTACTTTAAACTGATGAATAATTAATAACATAGAAACCCATGTAAAAACAGTATGCTAACACACCCATAGTAGGCTATGCTTAAACATACTGGAATTCACCCAAAATTTAAATAAGGAGAAATAACACACCTAAACACTATTGGCACGATGCCAAACTATTGCGAGCTCTATGTAAATCAGATACTTGTTTTTGACAAGGCTATGCTGCTAAGCACTGCTGCCGAATTGCATTTCTGTAGAAAAATCACTGTTAGATTTTTGCCGGACCAAGAAGAGCAAATGTCTCTTGCTGAGTGTCTGACTGACTGACTACTCATTGTTAAATAGCATAGTGGTTGAAGACGCAGTCAAAACAATTGATGAAGATATCTGTAATTCAGTTATGACTAGTCACTTTTAAACAACTATTGCCATTCATGTCTATGTCTATTTTCATTACAGATATCTCTAAATAAATTGCAGATATCCACAATGTCTATTGTTGATATCCTTAACTGAATTATGACTAGTTGTAATTACAGTTCCACACATCTATAATTTAATTCTGACTAGTCATGATTCCAGTTCAAGATATCTTGAATTGGGGCTTAAATTAGGCAAAATTACGTTGCTGATATCTGTAGTTACATGTAGGAGCCAGGAGCGGGAGTGAGTGTCTTGCTTATATTCAAAGATGCTACTACTCTTCAACCCTGCGATAAGCATGTCAGACCAGCCTGAGGCCAACGTTCTAGTTTTTGACAGAATTTTTAAGACTGCAGGCCGTGCACAACAGGCGCTGTTAGCAAGAAATTCAGAATATAGACTCTTCAAAAAGAGGATTATAAAAAACTCTTGTTTGTCACAAACTTGATAATAAGCTTGTTCTATTTTATGACATTTATTTTACTATTTTATGATCTACCCACAAATGGAACCGCCATTGCTGCTAACACCGGAATGCATTGCTTGGTTAATAGGATCTGATGCCTCGCACAAAATAATCATAAAGACGTTTGAGATATCTACAATATCTAGTCAAATCTTATCTACAGATATCTTCAATTTCCATTTAAGATGTGTAATGAGTCGAGTGTCATTTTCAGTGAGGTCACTGCTGATATCTGTAATTCAATTTTTACTAGTCAAAACTGAATTGCAGAAATCTTTAACTCTAGTTTTGACTAGTCAGGTGATATTTGTCATGTTAATTACAGATAATCATGTCTAGCAAATAAATGTTAAAACGGCTTGCCATAGCTACAAGTAAAACTGTTTATGTTTGTGATGGACGAACTGCACTGACAAGGAACATTCTCAATTTCAATTTACATAGCCGAATGATTCGCTGTTTAACTGTCATTGTTTTCTCAAGAAATAAACCATGGAGTGATTGGGTCATTGTTTTCATTCTATGTACTGTATAGTTAGACTGAAACTTCGCTGGCTACAAGTTTCAGTAGTTCGATTATAGTAAGCCTAAAGTAAAATTGTTTATTGTTATATTGTGATGGACGAACTGCACTAACAATGCACATATTGCTCTCAAATTCGATTGATTTTGATTTACATAGTGTAGTTCTCATAGTTCAGTGGTTAGCTAAATAACTCACATTGTTATCTAAAGAAAGGAACCAGCCATGGAGTGACTGGAGTCAGTGATTTCATTATAGGAACTGTACAGCTATTAGCTAGCCATCTACAGTAATGTCAATCTAATTTAACATGTTGAATATAGTGTTGCAACCCTGTTATACTTGTTGATTTTGATGTTAACTAATGTAGGGAACCAGTTTTGAGATCCGTGCACTTTTAACTAATTGGTTTGACAATGCAGAAGTAAACAAACACCATATCTATACACATGAATCATGTGCAACAACACTTGCTGTTTAAATAACGTAGTGTTTAAAGACAGTCGGACACACAGGACACCGCAAATTGAATCTAGCCAGGGCAACAACATTCATACCTTCTAATCACGGGCCAGTAGAACTCGGTTTGCCTGGCTAGATTAATCAGTGCGCATTGGGGAAATACCCTGATCAACAAAATTCCCTAGCAAACGAGCATGTTGGGGAACACAGTCATGATTGCCGTTGTTTGGATGGGACTGTTTAACTGTCTGCAAATATACTACTCAGTTACACCATCACTGAGATGATTTAACAGCACCGAGTATTCATTTGAATATAAGTAAATGTAAGCTGCTCTTCCCTGCTTCACCAGCTCAGGCTACTCTTTGTGGGGTAGGAGGATGAGCTACACCCATGGGATTTCTGGAGCTTCACCCTGTGCGCTAAAGCATAACATATTGCCAGTGATCCAAATGGCAACCCGTTCCCTATAAACTCTACCACTTCTATCAAAGGGAACCAATGATATTTTGATGCTGGCAGAGACAGGCATATTTGCTGTAACTGGGCACTGGGCAAATACAGCAGGGAAATTCCTGGGTTATTGAGGAGCAGGAGGAGAACAGTGGAAGGATAACAATGGGATTCAGCTGCTCGTCTCCCAATCCCCACTGGAATGTACGAAGGGGAAATGATGAACTGACGAAAGGGAGAAGCGGGAGGAGGGAGGACACAATGGGGGACAGAGAGGTGTGCTGGTGTTCAGTGGCATACAGATGCAGACATGCAAATATGGAAACGAGAGCCCACGCCCACCCGCACAAATTCCAGGGGCTAGCGTGACTTAGCATAACCGTCTGTCAGTGTTCATTAGCTCCCTCTCTTTAAAGCGTTCCACTACACAGGCTAGAGGGACGCTGTCACACATAAATCAAGCTTCTCAGAAACAAACTTACTCAAAATGTCTTTCCTGTGTACTCGCAGCAAATTCATTGCTTCCTACTACACAAACCACTGCCAAATATACAACTTTGGTTTTTATTTTTAACATTGTGAAAATAACACCATCGCCACACGTTTTTAGCAGGCTATTAGGAGAGGTGGAGTAGAGAGAGAGCTGTATGTGTGTGTGTGTTTATCGACTGCAGGTCAGAGAGAATCCTGGGGGACTGAGGGTGTGTTGGATACTTAATTAAAGGTCTATCTATTGAGTAACTGGTAGACACACGCATGCGCCAACACGCACAATTCTCTTTAGACGCAAATAAATCTACACGCAAGCAATGCAAGCAATACACACACACACACACACACACACACACGCACACACACTCACGCCCACCTTCAGAGCCAGCGGACAACACTCTTCACTCTGATACATAATTGATGTGCCAATTAAGCCTGGCCAGGGAACAAAGTGCACAGCCTCAGGCTGGCAGGAGACTTGATCTCCATTGGTTGTGGGGGATCAGGAGATCAGATCTGGGACCAGTTACAGTGTCGTGTGGATGACAGTTGCATTAATATGACAATAATCTATCTCTGTCCGGCCAGGGCTTTAATCCAAAATGACTTGCAGTCATGAATGAATTTATGGTGGTCCGGGCAGGGATCGCAACTTGCAACTCCGGTGTGAAGCTCTGTGGACTGAGCAACACAGTACTGCTGTGGTATTGGACTGTGTGATCTGATCTCAGCCGGTGCCGGTACAGTAACATCAATCACAGCATCAAAACGTTACACGCCTTCCAAACCATCAAGCCTCGTGGGACCTCTCGGGCCGACTGTTCACAGTGCAACTGATGTTGTTCAATCGCCTCAAGCTTCAGCCTTTTCAGAACACTTCAGAAAAGCAAAGCATTACTGGGCCTAGTGTCATACAGTCCAAAAACTAGGATCACTGAAACGCCAATTCAGCAATCAACCTTCTGCATATGGCCTCATCGAGCCCATGACAAGCTAATAACAGTTTACTTACATGAAACGCTCTCGCAGATTCTTCAACTGACAGTCTCCTTCTCTTCATCTACCAAGGCCTTAAGAGCAGCTATTAAATAGAGTGGGTTGTTGAATCAAGATACGCTGTCAAAGAATGGCTTTCTTATGCCGTTTTTTATAAAGAAAAGGTGTCTGTGTGTTAGTTTCAGTCACTCAGATCCTTCTATCTCTATGCCATGTTCCAGGGCAGGTTAGCTCTGTCCATGATGTTTCTGTAGATCGCACAGGCTGACCAAATGGTAGAATAAATGTTACCACAGGTGTTCATTTTTGCACGTGGAAAAACGCTGGCACAAACAAGTAGGCTGGCGGGTCACGTCGTCCCCTTGAGTCCATTTACTCAAAATGTACCCTTGAAAATCTTACCCTCTCCCTCACTCCCACCAATCCCTTACCTCGGGCCCCTGCCATGTTGTTGCCCTGCTAGTGCTCGTTTAATGCCCGTTGCTAGGTGACCCAGTGAAAAGCGCAAACGGTTGGGCCACATGGTTGCCCTTCTGTTTTCCACCGCTACCATACCCCTGGCCTTTCCAGCGTGAGACCCCTGATCCCCACTCAAATTTTTCCCACTCAGGTTGCCTGCGAACGAGTCACAAAGAATGGTGAGAGAGGGTGTTTCTCAGAAAAGGGGGAGGTGAAGGGTGAGGAGGGGGAATGGAGAATGGGTGACAGCAACGGTCTGTTTTCTTAGAATTCGGATGGGGCGGTGGCGGAGATAGGGCCCGCAGGCTCTACTTGGTATCCGTTGCTAGTCTTTTAGGACCTGCTGGAGACAAAGGAAAACACAGAGACTGATGAGGAGTAATTGCTGTGTGAACTGGTCCATCTCTATCTTCCTCTCACGGTCTATTATCCCCTCACTGTCTCCCTCTCCCCACCCCCTCCCTCTTTTTCTCCCTCTCTATTTCTACATCTCTCCCCCTCTTTCTCTATAGCACTTTCTACTTTTCAGAAGAGTCTTCTATGTAGAATCCATGGACAAACTAGACATTTCTAACCCTAACCCAACCGCCGCTATTCAGAAAGGAGAAACTTCTCACTTTATTTGATTTGAAATGTTTTATTTTCTATTTTAAATGTTTTCTCCTTTTCGAACTCACAACAAACCTCGACAAAATTGGTTGAGCTATTAAAAAAGTGATTATCTTCATAGAAAAGCCCACTGTCAAGGTGAGCATTGCCGCACTCTAGCACTGGTATATATTATGTGTCTCCAAGGGGAATTACCTACTGTATAAACCAGCGAAACAATACCAGATCCAAGGCAATATTTCTCCCCAGGACATCAAAGAATGACTTCAGTACCAGCTACCGCACTTGTTTGCTAGCAAGATCTGGACAGGAATGGTGGATGGGTATTTCAGAGCATTGCCCATTCCACCCAAATGCTAGGCCTTTTTAATATTTTTTTTAAATCTAAAAACCTCACCCTAAACTCAACTATTCATTTAGGGGGAAAATCTACCCATGCAAGGCAGAATGTTAGACTGCGGGATAAAGCACAAAAATGTTAAAACAATGTTAGAACATACCACATCAAATTGAATGGAAAGAGCCTGGTCTATCACTGGACTTAAATGGCTTTAAGCAATGTGAAAATGGAGCTTGGGCCAAAACGCCAAGGACATATTGACTATTACATAAAGAGATTCACTTGAAAGCAAATAGGGATTGATCTGGACAATCACCAATGCCATTACTTTACATTTGGCTGTGTGTATTTTTCTGTGTGTGGCGTCTCTGTGAGGAAATATATTGTCACATTTGGGTTATATTATGAGTTGTTGTTAAACCTTCTTCAACCAGTTCAGGGCCTCCGAAATGCCCCAAATGGTCAGCAGTGGGATCAGGCCCATGCGGACATCCTGGACCTTCAAGAGGATCCCAAAGACTCCAGACAATCTAGGCTAAGACATAGGAAATATTTGTGGAGTTTCATCCTCCCATGTATGACATTGACGTTTTCTAAAGTAAAAAATGCTTAACTTGCTTCCAAAAGTAGATTGTGGTATGAATATTGTTATCATGACTAAACTGACTTATTTTCTAAGCAGATAAGGGACATAAACACATTGTCAGTCAAATAGGGATGGCAATTCTCATGATCCATTTGAAGCCTGTGGTACAAAATGGGGGGGGGGCAATATCAAGCCAACAGCAGAGTTAATTGAAGACCAGCAGTAAAATATATAGTTTGGGAAAAAACTATTCACCCTCCAATTTAGACTAACAAGAAAACACAGATTACAGCTTTTAAATGTATCATGTAAACAAAATGCATTCATTTTAGCTCATTTGAATTTACAAAAAGGCTAAATATAACAACTAAATAAAATGCTTACACAGAAATACTGACAATATGTGTGTGTGTGTGTCTGTCTGTCTCTGGATGTTCGTGCATACTCAAACCTTAAGTGAAACTGACGGCTTTTTAAAGACTTTGAATCAAACAGACAATCATGAATTACAGAATGAAACATTAGAAAATCCTGATTTCATGCTACAAAACAACCATTATCTTAGGTTCTGAAAATAGATGTTTTACTGAAAATTGCATGAGTAAGGCATTGTTGGTGACAGTAGCCAGTGGGCATTCTGTTCACTCATTCAAATTCTTCATTTTTGGATGTGATTTTGTCAAACACTATCATTACATTATCACTGCAGATACAGTATATTACTGACATTTTCTTATATTACAAGGCTATTATTCTACAACATTTTAACATCTGTAAAATACCATTCAGCAGAATCATGCATTAAAAGGTGCGACCCCATAATCAGTCTGATCACAAAGCATAGCTGTTTGTAAGTGTGTGTGTGTTCTGGTACGTGTGTGCGTGTGTGGAATAAATAAATTAATAGTTTCAGGGTCAGAAGTCAACCCTGTAAATCACCAGTGCCCAAGAGGCAGGTCTAGTGGCCTTGTCAACACACTAGCTCATCAATATAAAGTCACAGACACGCACGCACATACAAATCCACACTCAGTACATAGCAACCACGCACCCGGTGGAGAAAAGACCATCACTGTCAAGGCAGGTCTGAGTGACCTCCACTCTCCCACCCCACAAATCACATCCTTTCACACTTGGGATAGTTAAGGACAGTTAGAATAGAATAAACAGAAAAGCACAAGACGGATAGGTCGGGTGGTTCAGCTGGAGATGATTTTGCTACCAAAAATAACATTCTAATAATCTTTTCTATCAATTGTAATGACTGCAAACTTCTCAATGCTTCCCCTGGCATGCTGAAGGCTTGGTGTGTGTATGAGTGTGTGTGTGTGTGTGTGTTAGTGAGACTACTGTCTAATCCTTAACGGTGAAAGTCAAAGGCCAGTTTGAGAACCCTTTGTTCATTCAAATTCCACAGGTTCAGAGATTTAAAGGTAAGCTCTACAGCAGCAGTGATCATCTGTTGACACTGACAGCGAGAGAGTAGGAGACAGAGAGAGAAGAGGAGGGAGAGAAAAAAGGTCAGGTGTGGAAAGGAAGAGAGGGAATGAGATAGATGGAGAGGAAAAAAGAAAGAATGGCAGAAAGGGAGTCTAGGTAGAAAGGGGGAGAGAAAAAAGGAACAAAAGGGACAGTGAAAAGGAGAGAGTGACCAACAACTGGACAGGAGTTGGCAGGGTTGCCAGGTGAGGCAGATGCATTGTTATTCTTCTTAGATGTTTTGTTCCCCCTCTGCCCCTCCCTTCATCCCCTCCATCCATCCTTGTAATAAATGTCCACCCAAGTATCTGGAGTGTTGTTTGACAGCTGCTGCCATCCAGAGTGAGAAGGTGAACTAACTTAGCTTAAACACTAAGTCAGTACTGCCTGTGTGCTTAGGTTTGGTACTCATAATAGGTTGTTCAAATGGTTACAGAGGTCGTGATGCAGAGACGGTTTGGCAGAGCTATAATTAAACAGCTTTCACCTAGCCAAAACCACGCAGGCCTGCAATTTGTTCTGGAGGAATATGGTCATTGGCAATAGGCTAACTGGAACTACAAGACAATCTGTGAGATTGCCACCCACACCTAATGGAGTCTGTGTAACTTTATGTGTGGTAACATGACTCACAGGCAATGGTCCCCGTTCCCGATCCTTGACATCCGTCCTCGTCGTCACAGTCTGCGCTCCCTTCATATCTTTCTCCGCTTCCCAGATCCCCCCAGGATTCTCTCTGGCTCAGCCCTGGAAGCACTTCTTGAATTTCCTGGTGGAGAGAAAACCATGTGATAAAACACGGAAACAAACAGCTCCCAAATGCATACAGCTGGAAGAATGGCCATCACTACGCAGCTTACTTTATATGACGTAACTGAAAACAGTTGCTGATTCCCATGCTCAACTTCTCTGTTTCTCTTCAACGTTTTATCCAAAAAACAAACAACAAACAGCAAGAGGGATCAAATCCAAAGTGTTTGCCAAGAAAATTATTATTTGGCAAAAAGAGACATGCTTATAGAACTTAGACCTTTTGGCTACAATGACAGTAAAAAAAGTCTCAAAGGTTGTGTCAATCTTCAAAACCCAGAGGTAAAGTTTTCCACTCTTCTCAAACTGAACCCTTCCAGCCACATCTGAACCAATTGGGAGTGAAGCTGTTGGTGGAGTGGCATTAGCGTGTTAGCATATTAACACCCCCCCACACACATAACCCTTTGCTTCCCAGCATGTGGCAACGTTAGCAGGCTGGGCTGCCGCCAGCAACAGCCCCCTGGTCTAAGGTCCTAAGTGTCTTTACCATATGAACGCATCATGTGACTGGGATGGGGTGTTTGTGTGCAGCCCTACGGTCAATTTCTCCAGCCCCGCTGACACATCAATTGTCAACAAATGTCAACAAGTGCCGCCGAGAGGGCGTGGAACAATCGGCAAGCGAGGGGTGGTTAGGGTGGGGTGGGAGGGGGTGAGGTGGGAGGTGGCTGAGACAGCGGCTCGCATTGTTTCAGGCCCACCCTGGGTGAATGTGGAACCATCCTTGCTCAAACATTTCCTTGTGTTGGGTCAGAAGCCTACGAGATAAATTGTGCTTGTTGACCGAATAATTCACTCTCCTCTTAGCACTTATGATCTGGTAACTACTGGTTGAAAGAGAGTTGGAAAAAGAAGCAGAACAGGTTGGCAAGATTTGGAGGACATGGCTCGGCCTTCCAAATTGGCTCCCCTTTCCCTACATAGAGCCCTGCTCTTGAAAAGAGCCCTATGGACCCTGTTAAGCCCTAGTTACGGAAAGGGGTGCCATTTGGATGGAAAACTAGAGCACTTTCCTTTCATCACCTTGACCATCTATAAAGACTTAACACTGAGGTTGTTAAAGCCCCTCTTTACTCAGCAGTAACATGAAAGAGTTACGCTGATTAGAGAGACTGCCCATTCAATTTGCCTTTTAATTGGCTCTTTTCTTCTTGCCTCACAGTATGAGGCAGTCTTAACTGGACGCCCCAGGAGTTATTCCAGGAACACGGGCTATACTGTTGCATGGCTGAGGTGATGAACTCTGGAAGCATAGTAAGGTAGGAGAGTTGTGAACTACTACATAGAATTCACCTCATTTAAGAAGGAGTGCATACCATCACCCCCCAGCCACCACACACACACACACACACACACACACACACACACACACACACATTTATTTACTATCGTTGTGAGGACCAACACAATTACTCCCATAAAAAAGATCCCTAACCTCTGACCCAAACCCCTGAATCTCAGTTACTACAATCCTAAACAGCATTTCCACTATGGGGGGGGGTACTGAGCAAATGTCTGGTTTCCTGAACGGAAACGTTAAAGTTGTGAAAATTCTGTGAAACGTCTGGCAGGCAATAAGTAGGTACACTGAGGCTGTCCCTACTTAAGGTACAGTTTCTGTCAGTAGCCAATAGACAGTAGTGTATCTGAGCATTGTTTTAGGGCAATAGGTGTGCCATACAAAAAAGTATTTTCAAATAGATATAGCTATTGAATTGATTGTTGAATGTGTTTAATCCAGGCCTACATTACATGTAATGTTTTTCAATCACAGTCTGACATTCATGGTTTTGACAAATCAGGACTATTTGACTAATGAGGACTAATCTCATTTCAGATCTTCCCAAATTCAATTCACCAAAACAGCACCGACCTGCTGAGGCATGGAATCTACAAGCCCCCTTAAGGTGTCCTGTGGTGTCTGGCACCATGACCTTAACAGCAGACCATTCAAGTCCTGTACATTGAAAGGTGGAGTAGACATGGATCCAACTTGTTGGTCCAGCAAATCTCATAGATGCGCAATCAGATTGACTTGGCAACACCTTAAACTCTTCATCATGTTCCTCAAATAATTCCCAAACAATGTGTGCAGCGTGGCAGGGAACATTCTCCGGCTGAAAGAAGCCACTGCCATCAGGGAATACCATCGCCATGAAGGGATGTACCTGGTCTGGAATGATGTTTAGGTAGGTGGCACGTGTCAAATTGACATCTACATGAAGGCCGGACTCAGGATCTCCCAGCAGAACATTGCCCAGAACATCACACTCCCTCCACTGGCTTGTTGTCTTCCCACAGTGCATCACTTCCCCAGGTAAACGGCGCACACGTACACTGCTGTCCATGTGATGTAAAGGAAAACGGGACTCATTTGACCAGAAGATCTTCTTTCAGTGCGCCAAGGTCCAGTTCTGACACTTGCATGTCCATTGTAGCCGCTTTTGCCAGTGGACAGGGGATATCATGGCCATTCTGACCGGTCTGCAGTTACATAAGAAACAGGGTGCCATGCACTGTGTGTTGTGACCAGGCTTGGGATTTTGTCATTTTAGGGGCAAGGTCATTTGGCCTTTGGTATCACAAAAATGTTAGTGCACAAAGGCCATTGAGTGAAATTAGAGGATTTGGAGCTTACAAATAAACAAATTGAATTGTTGATTAAAAAAAAAAAAACATGACATAAAAACATGTACATTATCCAGTTTTTAAAATCATATTTTGAATAACTTATTATAACTGATGTGGTTTCTCCACACCAAAGAAATAGCATGTTTTAATCCTTCCTCAAAACGTGTATAGGTTCTGGAAGTTTTAGTTGGGAGCATTCACAACAAACAGGCTACGATATTCACAGTAAAGTAACGTTAAGGCTAGCTAGCCAGAAAGATAACATTACCTGTTATCCAAAAGTAAACCGCTAAGTATCCATAACGTCGCAATCACCTGCGCTAATAAGTATAACCTAAATAAACAAATATAGTGACTTATTTGTGCGCGGAGCAATTTTTTACACAAACGCTGCCATGTCGAGTGATGTCAAACCTAACGTAACTTCTCGGAGCTCTCCAAAAGCGTTCAAGTGTACCACCACTCAGCTGCTCATGAACACACCTTCCAAAATAGAGGTTTGAATCGGGTAAGCACTAACTTAGTCAGCGATCTATCAATAGCTAGCTAGCTAGCTTGCTTATCTGCATGCAGTCCGTTCTTGTGGTGGTTATCAATTGCGAACTACAAACAAACTTACGAAGAAACCACTTAATGCGACCGTAGTGAGATTTCTGAGTTGGTTGTGACACATTGCTCCCGTAACCATCATAAAACATTTCTGACTTCGTTACCCTCACACATTGATGAGCCTTGGGTTGCCCGTTGGTGGTTTGTCCCTCCTTAGACCATTTGGTATGTACTCACCACTGCAGAACAGGAGCACACAACAAAAGCCTTGCCGTTACAGAGATACTCCGACTCAGTTGTCTGGCCATAACAATTTGGCCCTTGTCAAAGTTGCTCAGGTCTTTACTCCTGCCCAATTCTCTTGCATCCAATAACTCTATTTCCCAAAAAGTTGGGATGCTGCATAAAATGCAAATAAATACAGAATGCAATAATGTGCAAATAATTTATCCCCATATTTTATTAAAAATAGTACAAAGACAACATATCAAATGTTGAAACTGAGAAATGTTACTAAGAAATGTTTGTTGCTGGCACCATTTTGAATTTGGTGCCAGCAACAAGACACATAAGTTGGGACAGGGTCATTTTTACCACTGTGTTGCAACACGTCTTCATTAAACAGCGTTTTGGAACTTAGAAGACCAATTGATGTAGTTTTGAATGTGAAATGTATACCCATTCTTGCTTGATATAGGATTGCAGCTGCTCAATAGTTCATGGTCTCCTTTCTCATTTCCAATGTTTTCAATGGGTGACAGGTCTGGACTGCAGGCAGGCCAGTTTAGCACCCAGACACATTTACTACAAAGCTGTACTTTTGTAATACATGCAGAATGTGGTTTGGCATTCCCTGAAAAAGACATTGGCTGGATGGCAGCATATATTGCTCCAAAACCTGTATATATTGCTCTGCATTAATGGTGCCTCCACAGACGTGCAAGTCACCCAAGCCATGTGCACTAATGCACCCCCATACTATCACGGATGCAGGCTTTTGAACTGTGTGCTGATAATAAGCCGGATAGTCCCTCTCCTCTTCAGTCCAGAGGACACGGACAGTTTTCCACTTCTCCTCAGTCCATTTTAAATTAGCTCAGGCCCAGGGAAGACGGCTGCATTTATGGATCTTGTTTATATATGGTTTCTTCTTGCATGGTGGAGTTTTAACTATATTTTTTTATATTTGAACAGTTTCACACAAACAGAAATTACAATGTATATGAAGATCTTGCTCTGACAATAAATTAACGCAATCCTAATGCAAAGCAGACAATTGGGTCAGAATGGAATGAAATGCCATACCTTAATAAACATGGAAACATGCTAGCATTGATGGAAATGTGTTTTCATTATGGCAAGGCGAACATTCGTTTTTAATTAGGAATTCAACATCACCTATCTGTCATTCTCTATTTGGAACAAATGTTTTTGAACATTAGGGGGTTAAGGAGCTGCATCCTCTGGCCCTGGAAACCTGCAGCGTGTGGAAGGCAAGATGGATTCATTGTAGAAAATATCATGCCGTCTCTGAGAAAGCTGAAGCTTGGATGTCATTGCATCTTCCAACAGGACAATGAGACCAAGTATACCTGAAATTCAACCAAGGCCATCACAGTCACCTGACTTGAACCCTATAGAAAATCTCTGGTGGGATTTGAAGAAGGCGGTTTCAGCACGCAAACACAAGAATATTCCTGACCTGGAGGCCATTGCTCATGAGGAATGGGCTAAGATTCCTCAGGAATGCTGCCAGAAGATGGTGTCTAGCTATGCATCTTAATTGCAGCAGGTCATAACAGCAAAAGGGTGCTCTCCTAAGTACTAAAGATGCTTGCCATGAAGGAGTTAAATACATTTGAGACTAGGGAAGTAATAAGCTGCATTTTCAGTTGAATTTGGGTAAACCGCTTGAAGCATTTTGTTGTGTTAAGCTATTTGAATTGCTTTTATTTGATTTGTTCATTGCAAACAGCTGACAGTCTGTAGATTTTGACAATACATCTGATTTGCAATGGGGGTTGAATGACTTTGATTACATCTGTATTCTTACAGTATGCAGTGTCTCACAGATAAGCTGTAGAAGTAGACTGTAACTTTTTTAGAGTTGCCAAAGGCCCCCTGGTGGCCCCCCTGACAAGTGCCCATTTCGCCAGGTTAATTGATTTGGAGGACAGCCTGTCCTAGGCAGAATCACATGTGACATATTCTCTCAATTTCTTAATAATGGACTTTATTGTGCTCGGGTTTATATTCAACACATTGAAAATGTTATTAAACCCTAGACCTTCTAGATTTGCTTTGAATGATGATTTGCTTTTGTCTTCATGATGTTGTTCTGCTGGAATGGTTCTAACCAACATTGGGATCCCAGAGGGAGGTGTATTTAACATGAAATCATGTGAAAAACTTTGATTTGCACACATTTGGACCCATCAGTGTCCAATTGAACTAATTATGTGACTTCTAAAGACAATTGGTTACACCCCAGGTCATTCAGATGAGTCATAGCAAAGTATGGTGCAGACTTAAGCAATCAATTCTTTTGGGCTCTATGTTTGTAAGCAATTTAGAACCAGATTTTATTTTCACTCTGATAATATGAACTTTTTCTTGTTGATCAGGGGCAAAAACTCAAAATGAAATCAATTTTGATTTCACAGACCTGCTTACAATTAGGTCCAGAAATATTTGGAACCTCACAACATTTTCAAAGGTTTGGCTTTGTATGCCACCACAATGTATTTGAAAAGAAACAACCAAGATGCAATTGAAATGCAGACTTTAATTCAAGAGGCTGAACAAAAATATCTTATAAAACGTTTAGGAATTGCAACCATTATCATACACAGACCCCTTAATGCAAGGGCTCAAGTGTAATTGAACAAATGAACAGAATCATGAATAAAATGTTCATTTTTAATACTTTGTAAAGAAGTCTGGAGCGCATAGACATAACCAAATGCAGGGTTTTCTCCCTTGTGATGCTATGCCAGGCATTTAATGCCAGGCCCTTTCTGCCTGAAGTTTTGTCTTCAGCAAGATTGATGCATAATTGATCTGATTGAAAAATAGCACTGAATTTGGTTGAATCTGAGCAGACAATATATATCCCTATACACTTCAGAATTCATCCGGCTGCTTCTGTCCTCTGTCACATCATCATTTAACACTAGTGACCCAGTGTCATTGGAAGCCCTGAATGGCCATGCCATCACACTACCTCCAACGTGTTTTAGACATTGTGTTATGCTTTGAATCATGAACCGTTTCAAGCATTCTCCATAATCGTTTATTCCCATCATTCTGGTACAGGTTGATCTTAGTTTCATCTGTCCAAAGAATGTTGTTCCAGAACTGGGATGGCTTTTTAAATTTTTTGGCAAAATCTGGCCTTTCTATTCTTGAGGCTTATGAATGGTTTGCATCTTGTGGTGAATTATATTTTTTGCTCTTGTGAAGTACTCTCTTTATGGTAGACTTGGATTGGGATATGCCTCCCTCCTTGAAAGTGTTCTTCACTTGGCCGGATTATGTGAAGGGATTTTTCTTTACCATGGAAAGTATCCTACAATCATCCACCACTGTTGTCTTCCATAGACGTCTGGGCTGTTTTGTGTTGCACCGCTCACCAGTGCGTTCTTTTTCTCAAAATGTACCGACATTTTGTTTTGGCCTCTCCTAATATTCCTGCCATCTCTCTGATTGATCATTTTTAGCAGTCTAAGGATATGGATTTTACAGCCTGTTTAGTTTGTGTTGAGAACTTTTTTGACCGCATTTTGCAGGTTCACAGCGTCAGCTTCCAAATGGGAAGGCCACATGTGAAATCAACTCCAGACCTTTTACCGGCTTAATTGGTGAAGAAATAACGATGGAATAATACACACCTGTCCATGAAACAGCTGTTGAGTCAATTGTCCAATTACTTTTGGTCCCTTGAAAAAGAGGGAGCTACATACATTGAGGGAAATAGTATTTGATCCCCTGCGGATTTTGTACGTTTGCCCACTGACAAATAAATAATCAGTCTAATATTTTTATGGCAGATTTATTTGAACAGTGAGAGACAACAAAAATAACTAACAACAAAAAAATCTAGTTATAAATTGATTAGCATTTTAATGAGGGAAATAAGTATTTGACCTCTTTGCAAAACATGACTTAATACTTGGTGGCAAAACCCTTGTTGGCAATCACAGAGGTCAGACATTTCTTGTAGTTGGCCACCAGGTTTGCACATCTCAGGAGGAATTTTGTCCCACTCGTTTTTACAGATCTTCTCCAAGTCATTAAGGTTCTGAGGCTGACCTTTGGCAACTCAAACCTTCAGCTTCCTCCACTGATATTCTTTGGGATTAAGGTCTGGTTGACAGGCTAGGCCACTCCAGGACCTTAATGTGCTTCTTCTTGAGACACTGCTCTGTTGCCTTGGCCGTGTGTTTTGGGTCATTGTCATGACGGAAGTTGCATCCATGACCCATTTTCAATCCCCTGCTGAGGGAAGGAGGTTCTCAGCCAAGATTTGACAGTGCATGGCCATGTCCATCGTCCCTTTGATGCAGTGAAGTTGTCCTGTCCCCTTAGCAGAAAAACACCCTCAAAGTATAATGTTTCCACCTCCATGTTTGACGGTGGGTATTGTGTTCTTGGGGTCATAAGCAGCATTCATCCTCCAAACATGGCGAGTTGAGTGGAGCTACATTTTTCTCTCATCTGACCACAACACTTTCATCCAGTTCTCCTCTGAACTATTCATATGTTCATTGGCAAACTTCAGATGGGCCTGTACATGTGCTCTTTTGAGCAGGGGGACATTGCGGGCGCTGCAGGATTTCAGTCATTCACAGCATAGTGTGCTACCAATAGTTTTCTTGGTGACTATGGTCCCAGCATCCTTGAGATCATTGACAAGATCCTCCCATGTAGTTCTGTGCCGATTCCTCACAGTTCTCATGATCATTGCAACACCGTGAGGTGAGATCGAACATGGAGCAACAGACCGAGGGAGATTGACAGTTCTTTTGTGTCTTCCATTTTCTTGTAGCCCATTCCAGCCTTGTGTAGGTCTACAATCTTGTCCCTGACATCCTTGGACAGCTCTTTGGTCTTGGCCATGGTGGAGAGTTTGGAATCTGATTTGATTGCTTCTGTGGACAGGTGTCTTTTTTATACAGGTAACAAGATGAGATTAGGAGCACTCCCTTTAGGGGTGTGCTCGAATATCAGCTCCTTACCTGTATGAAATACACCTGGGAGCCAGAAATCTTTCTGATTGAGACGGGATTAAATACATTTTTCCCTTTTTAAAATGCCAATCAAAACAAAACATGCGTTTTGGGGGATTTTTTTGTTGTTATTCTGTCTCTCACTGTTCAAAATAACAAAACTTGTGTCAGTGTCCTATTATTTCCAGACCTAAATTTATGTGATGGTTTAGCTTGAACCTTTGCATCGTTTTTCACACCTTGTACCATGATTTGCCTGGTGAGCCATCTATGATACAGGTGACAACTATAAGCAGCATTAATGGATTACTATGTTGAATGGATTCTCTATGTGAAAGCTATGTGAATTGCAGCAATAATAGTTTGCGTTTAAACCAACCCTAACTTGTCAATCCTTACCCGGCTGCTCCCAGACCATCTGGTTCTGCTTCTGCCTGCTGCACGGGTTAACAGCAAAGTGTTGGACAGTCAAAGGCTTCCACCCTCCCTCCATTAAGGTTCTACATGGCTCTAAGGCAGGGAAGCCTACAGTTGAGATTATTGCTGACGCCTCCCATCCTGGTCACCCTGTAGCAGGTAGAGGGCAGGTGGACAGTACAGGTCAATCATGACCAAAATATCCTGCCACCTAAACAATTTATTTCCCTGTGCTGTGGCCCTCAGCCACCAAGGCAACCATGCCAGAGTTCAAAACAAATCTGTATTTTTCTCTAAGGCTGCTTGCAGCTTAGTGTTTTTTCTCTGTGCGTGTGAAAAACAGCTCTTAGTTGGGGGAACATTAGCCAGAGAACAGCAAATGAAATCTTGGCAGCAATTCAGCTGTATAACTCATTGCTCCCAGCCGTTCAAACCAACAATTCAATTAAATGAGTCACTCAAAACTATTTATCATGACTCTTGAGTCAGTGAAAAGAGTCATTCAAAAAGAAGTAATGGTTTGCAAACTGCACATCACTGATGGATGCCAACTAGATTTTACACCAAATGCAAGAGATGCTGGGAAATGAAATAGATAATTATAATAATTATAAAAGGCAAGTAATGTATTAACATTTGTGAAGTAGTTTGGTGGTACTAACTTCAAATCCAAATAATTTTTTAGTATTTACTTGTTACTATAATTAACAAGGCAGTCAGGCACCTCATTTCTTTAAACCTAATTTCGGATTAAATGTTCATTATGTTCGTTTTTTGTGCATAATCTATGCATAGTGTCACCATCATACCTTAGTAAGCAATGAGATTCCAAATTCCTGAACCATTTGTTTGTACTAAAGTACTTTTAATTCGGTAGCTAGGTATTTTAAATGTATATTCCCCAATGCTGATCAACTGTATGACCCATTCATGAATGCAGATAGAATGACTTATGCAAAAGACAGAGTGAGAATGTGTGCGAGCGTATGTAATAACATAGTTTGTCCCAGGAAATCCACCTTTAATTACAGAGAAATTCTATTTAATTAATTAAAACACCGTCACCGTAGCAACCATGCTGAAAATAACGGTGGTGATGGCGTTCCAAACTGTTGTGGTTGTTGTTACTGTTTAGGTATGGATGGATGGATGCTTGTTACCATTACAATCTCAATGGTGCAGTAAAGGTTTGAGAAAACACGATGAGCAGCTTTATGAATCATTCTAATCATTCTACCCCAGCTGGCTGTGTGCGTCTGAGGAATATTCTTTATTAAGTATTTTAATACTAGCATTCTATGAGAGCTTTCCATACATTATGTGCTGGGTGGTTAGGAACCCTTGAATGCTGATTTGCTGAAAGCCTTGGCATATATGACACCATATTCCACCGATATTACTTTTTACTGTAATAATTGTGTTGGTAACTGGTTTATAATAGCAGTAAGGCAACTTGGGGTTTGTTGCTAATGTGGTAAAACTGCTAGGGCTTTAAGATTTCCCCTGGTATATAATTCCACTATGCTTTAGAGTTTAATGTGTGGCTATGATAAGGGGATAAAAGAACTACAACTAGCATTATACCTCTGAGGTTATAATGGGGAATTTGGGACATTTATCATCTGAGGATCAAAAACGTGAATTAAATTCTCAGCCACTGTGTAGCAAAACGAAAGAGCTCTTCAAATATCATCAATAACAAATTTACAAAAGCACCAGATAACAAATGAAAGAACACAGTCCGATTAGTTGTGCTGTGAGGTAGTGCACTCACAGGTTTTGAAGTTTTGGACATAAAATGCATTCTTGTGTTGCCTGAATACAATTGCGTACTTCTTGTGAGCAGCACCTAGAGTGTGCCAGCAGGGTCAGACAGAGAAATGTACCCTGGAAAAGTGGTGAACGCCGAATAGTGAGATTGAGATCAACACCAGAATGCATGGGGCGAGACCGACTTGGTTGCGCTTTGCTGTAAAACCTTTAGATCGCATGCCAAGAGACAGCTGTATCTCCAACGTGGTCTCTGTTCTGTTCTGTTCCGGCATGTTTTTCCCTACTCTTGTCCTTGGCTTTTCACACAATACTCCAGTTGTTTCAGATCTTGGCTCAAGTTGGCTGTGGATACAAGTTACCATTTGCTGCTGTTATATAGCCAGTCTTCTCGGGTTCACGTCCAAAACCACTGCCTATTCCCTGTATAAAAATGGACCTGACCAAGGCGTTTAGGGCAGTGGTCGAAATAGTGCCCATGTAAAGTGACATTAGGAGAACGTCAGCGGGGATGTACATGTTATAACTTGGAGGGAAATCCGAGTTGGCACTGATGGAAGGGGTGGAAATGTCTCTCAGTCCGTCTGGCTCTTTTTGTTATGTTGTACGCCTGGCTGCGTGTTTGGCTGTCTGATGTTTTCGTTGATTTGCAAATTGGATTGAATGAGCGTTACCTACAGGGTTCAACCCAGTACTGCCGGTGTGCATGGCAGTCTCTTGACTCACGGGCAAAGCAGAGGGTTCGAGCAGTAGGGCGGAAGGACTGGAAGGCATTTTGAATTTGGAAGGCCTAAAAAGTTCAGTGTATCCAGGGCTATGAAGAAATGAATCACCAGAATAAATTATAAAAGCCTGAGCGAGAGGGAATGAGAGACATGTAGATAGGAAGAAACTGATTGACAAAGAAAGTTTGAGAGACTAGAGAGAGAAGAGACAGGCAGCGAGAGGCACAGACAACCCCTGTTGAGGCAAAAAGAGGACTAAGGTAGAGGGGGGAGATACAGAGACTTGTTGTCAATGTTTTGTAAGGAGGAGAGTAGAGGAAGGGGGTGAGAGACGGGTGAGTGAAAACAAAAGCACCATGTGTCAGTTTGTCTCTCTCCCTCAGTAGAAATACCCTGGCATCTGAGGCCAAATCAGGTATTTCTTTTCATAAGGTTCTGAATGTAGCGCTAACTCCTCACAAATATGCAATATATTTTCATCCCCCCAGCCCCCACCCTCTCTCTCTTTCCATCGCTCTTCTCTTTCAGAACATTCCGGAGGAATTTGTGTGCGTGTGTGTGAGTTGGTCCTATTCACATTGAAGACTGCGTTGCCAGGGGCTACCAATCCCCTACTTAAAAAGAGTTTAGATGGTGAGAAGGTATTGGGGGGCCAGAGTGATGACAGAGAAAGATGCTGACTCGCTGTGTCTGTTTCTGTGAGTTTCTGTGTCTGTGTGTACAGGTTTCACTATCCTGCTATAAGCCAAACATCTGCACACTGATAAGAAAACAAAGAACATTTCACCTTGAGAGGACTTTTGTCTAGTCCCCTTGAAGTAAAGGTCTTGCAGGTTTGGTTTAAGGTCACAGTTACTGTGGGGGTTAGGGTAAGAATTAGGATTAAATGTTAAAGGTTTGGCTAAATTAAGGTGTGGGTTGGTTTTTGAGGTTAGTATTACAGAAAATATGATTTTGAATAGAAACGACCTTTCAAGTTTCCCATGAGAACAGTCGACTGTAAAATGCATGTGCACATGCATGTTCACTGTTCGTGTGACAGGACCGCCCTGACACTTTGAACATCACCTCATCAGGAGCAGGGAAGGGCTCAATTTGACCAGCCAAAAATCATGTGGGAGAAAACGAGAACCGAGAGAAGGATTAAAAAAGGAAAAAGTGACACTAATGTTCCCTGAGAAAGTCTGCAAAACTCTTTTACCCAAAAATCCTCTCATCTGTTTTTTCTCAGGGACCAATTCTACTGCTTGAAATTCAGTCTCAACAACTAAAAAGTATACTGTTCGTGTCTGTGTGTGTGTGGGGGGGGGGGGTGCTGGAAAGTGACCATAGCGTCTGTGTCTGTCTCGAAGCCTGACCACAAAGAGAAACATATTCTCTCTGGGTGCGCGTGGGTGTGTGTAATTCCATTTTGGGTTTGGCTCAGTGGATTAGCGCTGAGCGATACAGTCTAATATGGCCTGAGAGCCACGAGGGACAAATTAACGCTGCTACAATAGAAGGACGTGGAGCAGCTGTACATTTCTAGGGTATTGTAGTGGGTGCACTCATGTATTTTTGTTCATTGTAATGTAAAAGTCTAAACTGCTCCGAAATCGGCACTCCCTCTGAGATGTTTGACGCATTAGGCCCTAGATGATAGAAGCTGTATCTCATTTAAGCAGTCATAAGGGGCCAAATGGGAAAAGTAGCCAAAATACCAGGGTTCACACCTTTGCTCTTGGCACACGTTTGCGGGAACAGAAGTGATCACAGAGAATTAAGACGTTCTGGATTAAGTGAAACTCCACTGAATGTGAATTTCAGTCCAGGATCAAGGCTAAATCTGGGTGTGTCAGACAACACCTTTTCTTGGCAGTTTTGATGCCCAATTCGAAGGATGGTGCAGATAGTGCAGAAGACAGTTTTCTGTTCCATCTCTTTGAAGTGCGCCTCCAAAGGAAACTTCCGATCTCGCTTCAGCAGTGTCCTAAATTTTACAGACAGTTTAAAGGCCCTGATTTCACACTGCTCCAAGCCCACGACTTGTAAATCATATATAATCCGTCATTAGTCACAGACACTTCAGGGAGTGGCAGTGGGAACGTGTCACAGACTGTCATAATGGACGTTGAGATGGTGGTGTGAGAATGTGCGCTCCCGTGTGTGCACGCTTGTCGCTTTATCAGTTCTTATGCTCTTAAGAGAGACTGATACGTTTACAAGCAACATTACTATGTGTCAGTGTTATCCGTGTGCATTTGAGTGCACACAGTTAATAAAACATGCTCTGCGTCGGGTTAACCAAGCTATTGCTTCCAGTGTGGACTTCAAACAGAACGCTCCTCTTTCCTCGGGCCAGAGTTCCAAGGGCCCCTGACACAGAATACAACTGGGGGGTCAATGAGGGTTGAGGTGGGATGGGGCGTGGGGGGCACAGGGTTATGTTTGCCCCCTTTATTCAGACTTTAGCCAGGCTGGGACATGTCTGTGTCTAAGTGTGGTAGATATATTGCTGATGATTCCTGAATGTGTGTGTGTTTATGCTCATGGGTGTGTGTGTGTGTGTGTGCGTGAGTGGAGATATTTCTATGGACTTTGCTGACACCATTGATGAGTAAGCTTACCTGAGACCTTGCCGCAGGTGACCTGAGGTTGAACCCGTATTAGTCACACAGGAGTGTTTTGTGTGCATCTCACACTTCATCCTTTTTACCCCTCCCCTCCCAAATCTCTATCTCACTGTTTAGGATGTGGAATCAAAAAAGCCCCGTTAGCAGCCCCGTTAGCAAAGCACACACAAGTGCTTATACAAGTGACATTTTAAAAGTCCTAAAATCAGACACAAGCTGTGAAATCTGGCAATGTGCAATGTGGAGAGAATGCGGAGTTTCGTTTGGCTATTTGTGAAACCAAAAAACCCACACAATTCTTTTTCAGCTTCATCACACCGCCTACCTGCTGCACTGAGCAATATAATATTCAACTGAATGAAAAGCAAAGGACAGAAAACATACCTTGCACTGCTTACAAAAGCAAGAGAGAAAAATTCCTGTCTGCTGCGATTTATAATTAACTGTAACAGACATGGAAATGCCTAGAAAACTCTTGAGCACAGCATATTGATGGCAGGAAAATGAGTGAACTGACTTGCAGTCGCTTACAGTAGTTGACTTTTCATTAGTCTACAAGTTTAGTGGGGCTAATGATCATTGGATGATCATTGGATGAACACCTGATCATTGGATGTCATAAATTTCATTGGGTGGCTGGTTTGTTACCGATGTAATGGATCATCTTGCATTCAGCAGATTGATGTTTTCAATTTGAATGAAGTGATAAAAGATTATCCAGTTTCTCATGACTGGTCATGTTTTAATGCTACAATACAAGGTAAGAAGAGAAATGTTAAATGACAAATCTTTAGGGCACTGCACCTACTGAGCACTCAGATCATAGGCTAAGCTACTAAATGAATAAGAATGATATGGTCTGTAAGGCAATCGTACAATCTTGGGCCAAGAAAATAGTTTCAATACTGTTACTTGAGAACTAATGCTTTTGGCTCGAGCTCATTGGCTATGCAAGACCTCCATTCGATATCTCCATCATGGGGCCTGTTGATGCCACTGGAAATTTCTTTTAGACTACCCTGTCATTTCCTTCTGGTTGGCCAAGGGCCCAAGTTATTGGTTGCATTCAAGACAATGTTCTTTTAATTGATCAAAGGGTTTTCCTAGACCCTATAATTACACAGGCAGCCTGATTCTGATCCACTAATAGGTCGCTTAACCAACGGGTTTAGCATTCTTCCATATAATCGAGGAAACATCAATGCTCTTCCTCAAGAGAGTAGTTCCATAAGGAGTTTGCATCGTTTTCTTGTCCTTACGTGATTAAGAACTGTTTAGGAAGTACTTTTTTGGGGGGGCGGGGGTATTTTTGTGACCGCTTTGGTCTATATAGGTAAAAATCAACAGGCAAGCCTAATTCAGCCAGCCTGCAATAGAAAGTGTTGCCCTCTTGAGATTGTATTAAACTGACTAATGTTTCTTGTTCAATTTACCTCCATCATAGCGTCTATGAACTGTATGGCTTTAGCCACTGGACGTTTTAACAACTTATTAGCCAGTAATCGGCTTACTAATATCTATAATTGTCCCAGGAATATTCATAAGACTTAAGCAATTGCTAGCGAGTCTGAAGATGAACTTTTCCATGCCAGAAAAATATCACAATATAACCGTATACCGTTTTAGTTAAGGCTTACTATAACGTAACTACTGTATGTTGTAGCCAGCAAATGTGTTTGTCTATCCTGACCCAAAACTCATGCACGGATGGGTGTACTCTTTTATTTCAGACTTACTATAATGTAGACACTGAAGGTTTTAGCCAGTAAAGTTTTCATCTATATGGCATAATGCATACTTTCTTTGCTCTGAGGAGATCCAAACACGGGACCTATAGGTTTCAGGTCCGCTTCACTAACCACTATGCTATTTAAAAAAGGGATAGTCAATCAGTCAGTCACTAAGAGACATTTGCTCATGTTCGTCGTCTCCGCTTACATGGTCCGGCAAAAACACCATTTGGATATGAACAGAACTTGGAAAGTTGGGATTTTGACTGGTAAGTTAAAGGCCAGATCAGTAACTAAGTTTAAAAAATATAGCACCTCCCTTTTAGCGGTTGCCCCCTCAAATACAGCCTGACTCGTCTTGGGACCTATGGCAAATACTGGGAAAACCATTTCTAGTTATGGTAGCATTTATAAAAGGAGGGCAGTTGTGAACTTTAGAATGGCATTTGTTTAAGCTTACCTTTCACTGAATGTTGCAGCTTAGGGTAATAGTTGTCCATCCATACTTTATGATAACCCCATAGTGGATTCTGATACACCACAATTGAACCTAAAGGTAGTCATTTGCAGGACAATCAATTGCTGGACAATTCATTTTTCACACAAGTATCTTAGATTCTGCTTCTTTGGCATAACATTCTAAATGCTTTGGCAGAACGTTTTTGGAATTCAGAAAATCAACTAGGTCCAGTAACTCATATGTGGGATAAAATGTTGTTAATGCATGCTGTGCATTTTAAGGCTCAGTGTGTGGTTTCAACAGATACATTGGTGCCTTTGGAATTTATGGTGACTTTGTGTAAATCTGACCTTCAACCCTGCTTACACACCCTGAGGGATGATTAATGATCATGCACATAGAGGAGCAGCGAAGGCAACAGGGAAGACGTACTTACACATTGCAGATATTTAACAGTTCCATTTCCCATCAGGCTGTTCATCAATCATTTATTATAATTCACCACATTCTCTCCAAGGGAAAGGGAGTGAGTATAGTATGTACTTCCTGGTAAATCTCATTATCCTGGTGCCTGCCGTTAATATCTAGTCACCATGATGCACATGAACTCCCATGCAAGGCTTTCGCTTTACCCTACAAAAGCCTTATGTAGTATCCAATATGTTTGCCACACAGAAATTAGAGAAACATTATTGTTGAAATTGGTTGGACTCCAAACTACACTTTTGCCCAAACCATGCTCCAATCAACCGTGTGTGAGGAGAGAACCACATTAAAAATTTGACATTTAGTTGCTGTAATAAACTGTTATTAATTGATTTATTGATATTAGGGCCAATAGAGATTAGTGCCAATTTTGTACATACCCAACAGACAGCTAAACAGGACAGTGACACGCTAGGGCCTCTCCCTAGCGTGTCACAGCCTTGGTGCCCATTCTTTGATTTAAGTCCATTTTACTAAGCACTGCTTTCATCAACCTCACTTATCTCCACACTGTGTGTACATGAGTGTTTGAGAGCGTATTGTGCTCACATGCATTCATCATCTTGCTGCTTTAGGGAGATTCTCCACCCAAAAACAGCTGGCCTTCAATCAAAATTGCTTACAGTACATATTAGTATTTTCTGACTGAGCTGAGGAGAAAAGAGAGGGAAAAAGAGGGAGATGGGGCTGAAGTAGGCGAGGCATTTAATGGACCTTTTTATGTGGGGTCAGGAGATGAGAAGGCTTAGAGCCTCCAGTGCCACGGCTGCTCGTCTGAGAGAGATTATGTTTGTGTGTATGTGTGTGCAGGTTTGTGTGTACATGTTGTGTGTGTGCGTATGTATGTGTGAGAGAGTATTCAGTCCAGAGTGTGAGTGTGATTAACAAGGTTCAAGCCACTCTGATCTGAAAATGCATCCCTCGTTTCCATCATCTGTCTATTTTTTCAGAAGTGGATATTGTAGTTGTCCAATTACTGCTTTTCCAAACATTTCCAAAACTGATTGATTTCTGAAACTTTTTTATTGGAAAAAGTTGTAAATAGGAAATTCTATCGGCCACTAAATATAAGCATCCCAGAAATATATTTGTATTTTCTTATTAAGAAAAATGAAAGATAAAATCTCAAACAATTTACATTAATGCTCACAATAAATAACACCGTATAAATTTTTGCTATAAGTTTTGGGAAACTTTATAGTCTTAAGTTTCCGAACCCAAGGCCCCCGGACTGGCACTGGGTGCTGTTGAGATTGCTATGCTACTGGACCATGACTTAAATATCTTGAAATATTTTTATATAAAAAATCCACACCCGTGCAGAGCTGTGTTCTATTGGCAACACTCCCTCCATGGGACAGATTAACAGTCCCCCACCGGATATCAGGGTTCAATGCCAGCATCCAACATTCTGACTGTTCTCTTGGATGTCTGTCTCCCCCCTCTGTTTCCTACGGTCCAAATCAAGTAAAGGTAGAAAAAGAGTCACACCTAAAACTCATGCTAATGGGCTGCACTGTGTGTACATTCTGACATTCAAACCTTGTCTAAGAGATAGGTGAGGATCTAGTGCCTCACCACAGACGGGACAACGTTTTTATTTTGAACCTGCAATTTTCAGCATCTGGAACAAATAAATAATTAATTGAATGATTGCCAATCATCCACCCAATATCGCCCTAATCACAGAGATTGATGTAAATGTGCAACAAACAAATCAGAACAACTGAGATTAATTTCTGCCCAGGTTACCCCAAGTTTTCTATAATAGTTTGAGAGTAGGATTAACAAAATTACAAGATTGGGTAGGACATATTCTAACATTTTAAATGGCCATCTCTCACATCTTTGGGAAAGGCTCTTCTTGGTAAGACAAGCGGCGAGACAAGTATGTTGAATCGCATCATATAAGGTAATAGCCTAGTTCATCCTATTAATCTTGCATAAAATTCTGTGATATTTACTTTTAGATTAAAAACATTTTATAGGGAAATACATTGTTGCAAGTCTACCAGAATAGACATGTCATTGTGCCACATTAAAAGGTAATAATATTCCATCCTTATAAACATTATGAATGACGGGCATAATCTAATTCAAAATTTAACAAATGTATAAGAAACATCGGTGTTAACCCAGAAACGTGCATGAAACATTTCAAAGTGCCACTGCTTTAAAAAGTTACTTTTCAGACTAATGATATTTACACTGGTACCTTACTTAATTTGGAAAACAGTATTGTCTACTTTATTGCCATATATATAAAGTGGATATAAAAAAGTCTACACACCCCTATAAGAATGCCAGGTGTTTGTGATGTAAAAGAATGAGACAAAGATAAATAATGTCAGAACTTTTTCCACTTTTAATTTGAACAATTCAACTGAAAAACAATCTGAAATATATGTGGGGGAAAAATGAAAATAAGAAACTTTACAATAACCTGGCTGGCTACCCTCTTATAACTGGGGATTTTGCTGTGTTCAGAATTAACCAATCACATTCATACGCATATTAAATAGAAGTCATTACACACCTGCCATCATGTAAAGTGACTCTGATTAATCACAAAAAGTTCAGCTGTTCTAGTAGGATTTTCCTGATATTTTCTTAGTTGCATCTCAGAGCAAAGGCCATGGTCTTTAGAGAGCTTCCAAAGCATCAGAGGGATCTCATTGTTGAAAGATATCAGTGAGGAAAAGGGTACAAAATAATTTCCAAAGCATTAGATATACCATGGAACACAGTGAAGACAAGTTGGGCCAAGTTGACCTTCCAATGGTTACAGCAGAAAAAAGGTTCTGGAGTGGCCATCACAGTCTCCTGACCTTTAATATATTCGAGCCACTCTGGGGAGATCTCAAACATGCAGTTCCTTATCAACTACTATTAGAAATTGAGCACGCTGTCATTTATGCTAGGGGGCAATACAAGGTATTAAGAACTAAGGGTATGCAGACTTTAGCACAGGTGTCAGTTCATTTTGTCTTTGTTACCATGTTTTGTTTTATGATTGTGCCATTCTGTCATAACAGTTGAATGTGAGTCCCATAAGACCTAAAAGACGTGTTTTTCCTGCTCATTCAAGTTTTCTTTAGAACTGGCACATATATCACCAATTCTCCAAGGGTATGCAAACTTTTGAGCACAACCATTTATTTATATATATATATATATATATCTATATATATATTAGAGCTTCACAAGTGCCATCCAATGCAAAAACACCATACAAGAAAGGTTCCTAACGGCAGAGAAAAAGCAGATTCAATAATAATTCACGTCGCCAAATTTCGCCAATTTACAGTTACCAAAGAGGGTTTTATAAACATGATTTGTTTGCTTGACAAGCAGTATGCAGTGCTATCAGGCAACTATTTTTCTCAAGTTGCCATCCCAGAGCTGTATGAGATACAAGATCCAAGTTGAAACAGCTGTCACAAGTGGAATCTTATACAGCAACAACAGACTTGTGGTCCAGTCTGTCAACGGAGCCCTGCATAGGTCTGACCTTACACTTTATTAATGAGGACATCCACCTGAAAAGTTGCTGTTTGCAAACTGCATTTTTCACAGAGGATCATACAAGTGAGACCATCGTAACAGGGATGAGAGAAGCCTTAGCTGGTTTGGGCCTAGATGAGAGTTGTCTAGTCTGTATAACAACAGACAATGCCGCGGACATGGTGAAGGCTGCTGCCCTGAACAAGTGGACCTGATTGCAGTGTTTTGGCCACAGACTGCATCTTACAGTAAGTTATGCCCAATTGTGCATTCTATTTCACTACTGTTGCTATTGCTATACTATTACGGTTACATATTATTACTTAGCAACCTGTTGTGAAACGTAATCATTTCTACAAGTTTCATACGTTTTAATTGTAGAGGATTGGGGATGGGGATGAAAGAAAGATACAGACTGTCAGGTTGATAGCCAAAGCTCTTTCAGAAGACATCCACTGTTTTTTCATATTGCAATATACGTATATTGCAGAAAAAAATATATTGTAATGTTAGTTATTTCCAATATGGTGCAACCCTAACATATATCATGTAATACATTTGCCGTGCATGGGCATTTGCTCCTATTACTGTTAAAGCCCTTTAGAAGCTTACAACATCCTTCCTGGACAATGCCATTAATACACCAAAGTCTTGTATGGAGTATTTATCAGTGTGTATCGGCGACCTGCGTGTAAACACTACCAACTGTGATGCCAGCTAAAGCCAAGTCAGTGGGCGTAATACCAGATGTGGAAGTCTGGATTTGACACTATAAGCTTCTCAGCACCATTTTCCACAATCCTCTTAAGGCATCCGCACATTTACAATTTCCATGTGCGTTGAACTCGTGTGTGTTCATATGCTCATTGGTGCTCGTGTGAGTATGTTTGTGAAGTACATGTGTAAATGTCGATCCATGCTGAGCAAATCCTGGAAAGCGGCTATGGACAGATTAAACAGTCTGACACTATAACAGGTCACACTGTATGTGCTCTTATCTGTAGCAAACACTGAATTGTAGCCCAGCATAATGGCTTTGCTTGCCCTCACCCCCCTCTCCCTCTCACTCTCCCTGTATCCCACACGCTTGGAGTATCAAGGTAAAATGTTATTACTTTAAATGTCAACAGCGTTGCTGTTCTGTTAGGGGTTGCCGTGGCAACGGCCTCTCGCCACCACAACGCTTGAAGGGGGACGCTACCTTTGTCAATCAGAAGGGATTGGCGATCTGCAAGTGATAGCAGGGAATTAGGACAGACAGACAGGCCGAGAAATAGAGGGAAGAAGAAAGACAGGAAAGAGAGGAAAAAGGGACGTAAAACAAACGAGTAGGAATGGAGGACATTCATGTAAGGAGAATAAGAAAGAATAGGATAAAGTGAGTGAGCGGGAGCCAGATAAAAGGGTTTGGCCAGTGTGTGTCCTATCTAGGATATCGTATGCAGGGCCACAAAAGGCTCGGCGGGCAGCAACGCAACATAATATGTCCTGTTCGTCCTCTCAAATGGCCTCCGGGGACCCCTGGGTAATGGGCCCATATACCGGGACCCCTTTCAGGACATAATCCCCATCTACATAACAAAGGTGTCACTTTGAAGCCGCACTGTCATCTCCGACTCGCTGTCACTCACGCCTGACCTTTTGCTCTCTGCATGTCGCCCTCTCTCACTCCCTTCAGCGTTCTTTCGGTTGTTTCTCTTCAGGTCTGGCTTTCTCTCTCTTTCAATGTTTTCTCTAAGTGCAGTCTCTTTTCTATTGATCATTTTTTACCAATATTTTAAGGGATAGTTCAGGATATATCTCTCTCTCTCGGTATGGTAATAGGGATAAAGAGATATATACATGCATACAAACACACGCGTGCACACACACACACACTCACACACACACACACACACACACACACACACACACTGAATACAGTATATTATCCAGCATCACGTTTCACACATTCTTCCACTCATCTTCAGTGGCTGGGCTGAAGGTTGAAGATTCAGCATGTGCATTGTTTCGATAGCAATTATTTTAGGAAAACTGTCTTCTTTCATTATTCAGTTGTAATATAGCATTCATGTGACAGTCAAAATATACCTGAAATCTATGAGCATACAAAATGCAGATGGATAAGGCCATGACAAAATGAAACAGGTCAAAAAATAAACCCAAAATGTCAAGTGAGCTTAAAGCAACATGCAATTACAATTAAATATAGAGATAAATAATTTGCACATCATTGCATTCTGTTATACATTTTTACATAGTGTCCCAACTCTTTTGGAAACAGGGTTGTATTTCCCATTTTCCACATGAGACATTTCCCATTTTCCTTGTGTGATATTGTAATTAGAAAGGTGCGTCTGAACTACCTGGGCAGTATCTGATACACCTTTGGCTAATCACTGTGCTCAACAATTGATTGTGCACAACTATTAGCCAATGGTGTATCAGGCACTGCCCAGGCATGATTAGCCATTGGTGTATCAGATACTGCCCAGGTATCATATACTGCTCAATGACTACTACTGTCAAATACTACCATAGTCAGCCACTAGATGTCAGTGAGACTACTTTTAGATCTCCCTATAATAGGTTAGATAGCTAGCTTAACAATTTGACTTTTAACAGATGTCTTTTTGTGATTGTTTGGTAGGCACACTGGGGTCATACACTCAAATTGAAACAAACATACGCATTTTAGTTCAGTAAATTGAGTGAGTAAACCCAATATAAGATCATTGATCAAAAAATCGTTAGCTACCCCTTCTAGGACACGGTTTTACTGTACCATGGTAATGAAGACTTCAATACTTTAGTCGGTGGGAGAATTTCTTCTGCTGCGCTGAAACTCCTTACTTGAAGCAGACTAGTATTTCTAGTTTAAACTCAAACAAACATTTAATACCACCATTTAAAACCCCTGTGCATGCGAGTTAAACAACATCAAAATCAAGGTAACACTCTGAGATTTTCGGGTAAAATATATCCTGCGCCAGAATTCTTTAAAGTTCCACTTCGGTGGGCTAGCTGCACAACAATGCACCCAATTTTGCCAGCATTGTTGAGTACAGCTGTTAAGCAAAATGTCAAATAGTTGATCACATAGACCAGTACTTTTTATGCTATGTGTCAAAACTTTAACACATATAGCTAACTTTATTAAGACACGTAGATAACTAAGACGTGTCTTTCTAAGACACGTATGACTAATGTACATTACATCTGCTGGAGACAGGAATATGACTGGATACAAACTTGTTTCAATTGCTCTAGTCTGTATTCTCCTGCATGATTTCAGACACACCCTTCTAATCATAATATGACATGAGGAAAATAAGAAGTACATGAATGATTCAACTGTTCTAGGCCTGAGAAAATAGTAAACGTGAGGTGTTGAAAAATATAAAGGGTAAGTAAATGATAAATGGAAAAGTAAAATAAATTACTTCTTAATTTATTTTGTTGGCTTATAGTAGGCAAATTAAATGATTGAACAATTTTTTATATTTACCTATCCTTTGAAATAATGTACTCATCAAATAACCTTTTACTGACATTTGTCCTTCCTGGGATTCCATAAAGAAATGCATAAATAATGTAAAAAGGAAATACAAAAGAATATACACAGGGTTATGAATAATACACATTATTTTGCCTCTTGAGGGTAAATGAAAAAATACAATAATATTTCTGCCTATACTGCTGTTTCCCATTATAACTGCAATTTATGTGCAGATATGTTGTCAGGACATGCACAGTGAAGGTATTCGGTATTAAATACCCCTGGGAGATTCTGAGGAATTAATCAGAATATATATTGGAAGAACAAAGGTTTCCCTTCCCCACCTGGAAATCTGCCTACCACAGAAGGGAAAATCTAATTGGCTACTAGACTTGTCAATCCAACCCAGAGCTTGGCTAATCAATGCGTTAGCAACGGAATGTTTCACCAATTACCACATCCAATGCGTAAATATGCATCCAGACTCTCCGGACAATCTATATGTTTTATCAGTCATACATAATTGGATAACATTGCCAACATTGCTGGTTAAGGTTCTAAGAACCTAACAGTTATTTTGGTTCTGAATTGGAAGCTTTATCTCAAGCACAGACCTTTTTAGAGGAAAGCGTATGACAAAAACTGATTTTCCAATTAAAATATAAATTATTAATATGTGCTTATGATCAATGGAGTGTCTGGCTTCATTGTAGATCACATTTTTGACTCTATTTGTTGGTATGATCTTTTGGTTACTCTAGGAAGTGGTGCCAGGAAGAGCACAAATCCCCCACTGGGTGGAGCGGGATCAGACAATTATTGCCCTCCCCAGACCCAGAGTCAGCCACACTTCACCTTACTTGTCAGTATATCCGTGATAATCAACGTGAGTCAAAAAGGCCTACCTGGTTGAAACGCTCCAGTCTCTTTTTGACCTCGGCCAGGACGGGGTTAGCACCACGCACTTTGACCTCTGGGTTCTGCTTCTGAGCTTGGAGTCCGTTCCCCACCACTCTGGCTGTGTAACTGGTGAGGGATAGAAGGATGGACATGTGGAGGAGAAAGATGTAATTAGCTGTTTGCTAGTTGAATGCTGGCCATCAAATGATCACATATCGCATCAAATGTGCAGGACTACAAACCAACAGCAAAACCCTTATTTTAGTATCCATCCAAGACCCAGTGGAATGGGAGTGAAAATCATCCACACTAAACCGTTAATGTGGTTCTCTAAAGGTTTTGAAGCCATAGCAGAACAGAAGCACTTTGGACCCATTCAAAGTGATGAGGAAAGTTAACTCTGTAAACAGTCAGCAATACTGCCTCTCAGAAGCCTCAGACTGTGCTAAATCACCATAGATGTTCTGGTACAGTACTATATGAGCAGCTCTGGGCTCTTTTAACGACTTATAGAGATGCTGCAAGAGCAGAGTGCATGCGTGTGTCTTCTCGTGGCGATTCAGCACATCGGCCGCAGATGGACCGTTCCAAACGACTTAACGACATTTGGGAAGGGGGTGAGAGCCGTGCAGAGAAACACCCCAGTTTTCTGGCATGGAATCAAATGGCGCTTTGCTTTAAGTGCTCGTGGAGCCCAAATGAGGACATATAAAGTGAAGCAATTGCATTTACAGGGAGCCCATGTATCAAGAGGACTATATTTGCCTGCGTATATACCTGTGTTCCTCTATGATTTAACCTAAAAATATGCTTCATCAAAGTGCCTGAGCAAGGTGAAAATTCCTTTTGGTTAGTTGCATCAGCTGTTCGCTAGTTAAATGAACTATAACTGGAGTATCATTGGCTGGTGTCTGTCTACGGCTCCTAATCTGTCTGGAACAGTGTTTCGCAGAGTCGCAAAAAGAAGTGATAAACCTCTCCTGAATTCACCTCCCTCTCCCTTTCCTCAAAGTGGTTTCCAATGCTAATGCACTCCCTCATTCATTCACTCAGTTTCATCCCTCTATCTATCTCCTCCTCAACAACAAACGGGACCTCTAATTGCACCTGCAGGTCTTGAAGCCTGTCTTGACAAGGGGAAAGAATCGATATCCATCCCCACTTCCCCTGACATCAATGATTCATCAAAAAGTCAAACGGCTTCCTTTGCTTAGGTTGAAAGGTAGCGGTGTTTGGCTTCGACTTGGAGGGGCCTGGGCTATTGGCTGAGGAGGGGGAGGAAGTACTGGTTTGGCAAAGGTGTCAAGTATCAGTGATTCTGACGGGGGGGACAACCGGTAACGTTGTCCCGGGCACAGGCCTCAGGGGGACCCATTTCGTTGGCTTAAAGGTTATTATTTATTAGTCAGTCAATCTTGTTATTTAGTACTACCTAGCTAAAACATTTAACAATATGACCTGTTTTATGAACAGTAACATCATTGCTATTTATAAACTTTTTTGGCCCGTGGTTTGGGTCCTAAATGTTACATTTTGTCCCGGGCCCTGGGATTCCTGTCGGCATCCCTGCAAGTATGGACATGGTTGTATTTTTATAGCTGAATGTAATTCAACAGAACTATCCCTAAGTGTGGAGTAGGATGCAAATTAAATATTTTTGTCTTTTGGCCAATCAAATCAGCTCTGAAAAAGAGATGATGTGGAATGATTCCATGTGTTCGATTTGAAGTCCAATTACTGAAAAGCAGATCAGATATGGAGATCAGTGTAAGCATGGCTAGTGAGGGTTTGGAAAGAGCATTCGGCAGGAGCATTTGGAAGGATTGTGTGAGGGATGGGTTAGTATGTGCATATCTGTACATGCTTGTCCACATGTGTGTGCATACGAGTGTGCGTGTCTATGTGGGTTGACTGGTGTGCATGAGTGTGTGTGTTTGCATGTGCCGGTTTTGATTCAGACACAGTCCTACCAAGTCACCCAAAGATAAAGAACTACTTGAGGATACCTGGATAACAAACACTAATCTCACCTTGGACCAGGGCAGTGACCCTTAACCTCCAGTGACTGACACACAAAAAGATCCAATGTAAACTATTTCAGAAACTTTTGAATAGAAAACTCACATAACGGACAAGCTCAAAATAATTCTACCAGTTTTCCATTTAAAATAATGTTACATATAAAGATGTGTTTTGAGATTTAAAACTACCAGATTTAACTCAGAATCTGACAGCCCCGGTA
Organism: Esox niger; assembly: GCA_016801105.1. Taxonomy (NCBI): domain Eukaryota; kingdom Metazoa; phylum Chordata; class Actinopteri; order Esociformes; family Esocidae; genus Esox; species Esox niger. The sequence continues at coordinate 42,592 of JACXGJ010000764.1, read as the reverse complement.
AATAACTAGGTGTTGCGATGCCAGGTAGCGGCATAATAATAGCCATGCAATGTGAATATTTGGGTATGTTCTCATGTGTTTTTGGACAATGTTATGACAGGGTGTGTGTGTGTGTGTGTGTGTGTGTGTGTGTGTGTGTGTGTGTGTGCGCGCGCGCATGTGCACGCATGTTTGTAAGGTTGGACGGTTCAGGCCATTTACACCTCAAATTGCTAAAACTTAATTTAGCTCCATCTACACAATCACTCACACACTTCTCCCACAGTCTTGCATTTCAACACACACACTCAGACACATGCAGATGTTTGTTGATACAATAAAGCTCTCCAGCTATGTACATAATGCATTCTCAAAGCAGACAACAGCCTCCCAATCAAAACAAACTGTAGATCAGGGCTCGCGTGTGTTTGTTTGAGTGTGTGTGTGTGTGTAACAGAACATGTGGCAGAGTAGATCAGAAACAAAAGACCCAAAGGTCTTATTGATCTCACCCTAAGTTACTCTCACACACACAGCCAACTAATGATGTCTCTATGAACTCTAAGACTTTAGCCTCTGAACAGCTGAGCAACGCAAGCCTCAAACTATATCTTCAGGCCAACACACACCCACGCGCACACACACACACACACACGCACACACACGTACTCCCCACACACACATCACTAATGATGGCACTGCTGGAAAGCCCATAAGCCAGCAGGGAGACCCAGAGGCCATGGCTGAAGTAAAGACTTTGATGAACTTGGCAGGAACCCACATACATACACACACACCCACACGGGCGCACGCACATTTCAAGGGCACTCACTTAGTTCTTGAAACCGATCGTTCCTTTATTTTTGTGTCGACTTCCTAGTAGATGGTACTTGTCTTAACCTGCTATCAGAGCATGTCCCTTATTGGGAATGAGATGCGAGCATGCTAACATAACACACAAACACACTCCTCAGTTCTCCTCTAGCACTCACCGCAGCACTAAACTCAGGTCACTGTGACAGATAACGGTTTTTATTCCAGTACAGACAAATATATGGCTTAATAGTCCTGAGTGTGAGAGAGGGAAAGAGACAAATAGTGAGAGAAAGTGCAGGGGAAAGAGAGAGAAAGAGGGAGAAAAACAGCAAGAAGTGAATGAGACAGAGAGGGACTGAAAAAGGGGCCTGGTACTTGAGTTAATGAGAAGTTCTTGGACATGTTGAAATACTCTAGTCTGAAATAAAATCTTTGTTGAGAAAAGGCCAAGCTGTTCTCAAACACTGAGAGCTGAACCTTCATGGTGACTTCCAGTAACATTAAACATGTGCAGTCGGCTCTTAATGCTAAAAAGACACTCACACAAATATTTAACAAACAGAGATGCCTCTAACAGGCCTGTAATAACACAGTAAACACGTCAAAACATGCACACACACACACACCACACGTGCACACACACACACACACAGCTGATGTACATAAACCATCAACACAATCTGTCAAATGCAATCAGTCAAATATAAACGTTTGTGCAAATAACTTCAATGGGAACATAGCTTAGAATAGAAATATGTCAAAGACCACAGTGTTCTTGTCTAAGTGTTCTTTGCGATTTAATAGCATTTAATTGAGGCAAAAGAGGGAGTAGTGAGGAGAGAGAGGGAGGATGGAGAGGGGTGGAGAGTGGGAGAACAGGGAGAGAGTGCACAGGTCATGCGTAGGCATGCCTGAACAAGGTGATTTCACTGTCCCGCTTTCCTTCCCCCCTCTCTCTCTCTGTCTCTCTAGCTCACTTTCATTCTTTTCTCTGTTCTCTCCCTCTATCTTTCTTATCAATGTCCTTGTCTTGCTTATCACTCTGTCTTTGGTCCTTTACTATCTCTCTCTCCGATTTCTGTCTCCTCTAGCCTCTCCTCCAGTCTCTCTCCTTTCTCTCTATCTCAGTTTCTCTTACTGTTGGGTTAGGTTTAGGTCAAAGAGGCTTCAAGCATACCAAAGATGGGCTTGGATGGAACCACAACACCCTAGCACTCCTTCCTAACATGGGATTGGTCTGGGATGAACTCAGAGGTCCATAGGGCTCCATACCAAACCTGGGCCGGGTCTTGAACTGGACAGTCTCCCGTGCCAAGGTTTAGGATGTACTACTGTAGAGGCTGAGACAGCTAACAGCAGTGGATTGCACAAGCAGAGCCGAATTCCACTTTCGAGCAATAAACCAACAAACACTTAAAACTGGACAGAATCGGGGATCACATTTATTTAAACAGAGCTTCGACATGCTGTGCGGAGTGGAGCCGACATCAGCTAGAACATGGTCAATTGGCTGTGAGTGGGCCCAGTTAGACTTTCATCTATTTCCATTGGCCAATCAGATATGCTCTACTCAGCCAACAGCTACAGGTGAATTCTACATTAAAGATATGAAAGATATGTGGAAAAGATAACCCTGGAAATTGTAGTTATGTGAGCACGGTATGTTCCCTTTAGTAGTGCTATCTAAAAAGCTAAATAGTCCTGGAGGAATTTCTTTGAGGTTCTTGCAACTGAAATGTAAAAAAACATTATAGATTTCCAGTAGTTCAAAATCTTCTATGAGGAACCATTCCAAAGATTTCCCAGTAATGGACGTATGAAATAATCGTCATTAATATGAAACCTGAAACTTAACAGAAAATGTTTTATTCTAAGCTAAATGGCCCACTGTTATATAAGCTAACTGCATATTTATCCAAGTTAACAGCTAGCACCCAGCCTCTAGCTAGCCTAGCGCCTCCCACTCAACTAATCAGGGCCATCCTAGAATCACCCAATAACTCCCCATTCTATAAGCTCTTAGATGTGGCTACAGTTATTCCGACCAAATCACCCGGGTGTAATTTCAAACTAACCTCAGCCACTAACCTCAGCCAACAGTCTTCCAAGGGAAGATCATCCATACTGCCCAGGAGAAACATATCAGAGACTAGCCAGCACAGGTGCCTGGCCCCCAGGTAATACAAGTAGCTAAGCAAAAAGGCAGAACTGAAAACATTATTAGAGGGGATAAAAGCTATAGGACAAGGGAGTAAAAACTTGGAGAACGACATGGTGTGGCGCTTTAGCCGGTGTAACCAGAAGGCCCTGTGGACAGGAATATGATTTAAGCGTGCGGAACACAGGAGGTTGGTGAGGTACGACGGCTCATAAAAACAGTTGGAAAGAAGCAACAAGTGCTTGGGAACGATGTGTTTGATGTGCTCAATATCGTTTCCCTAACCTCATTCCAGCCTTTGCTCTGAGCCTATACCTCTCAAACAAGGTACCATGGGGTACTTTAGGGTTTTAAGAGTTGGGAAAAGAGAGTGGGCAAAAACAATCAGTAAACCTTTTGGGGTTATAACCTATATAACTTGCAATCATCAACGAATCTGTCCTTTTACCTAAATATTTAGTCATCTTCTAATCGTAATCAGCCCGCTGCATTGTGGAACTGTTGTCGTGCTATACGTTGCTTTCAGTTACCTACCTGAAGCTAAGTACTATTATTATGCCTTTTCACTGCACTTGTTGTAGCTATTTCACGAAGGAGAACTGTCGAGTTAGAGGCTCGGCTTCAGACGCAAATGTCAGGCAAGGATTTTGTTGTGTAGAAATGGGAAAAACTGCGTCTGTGCCACCAGGAAGAAACGATCATGTTGTTAGCCCCCGGGCACAGCTCCCGCAGCCGGGCAAGAACTTTCTATTGGTCACTGGGAAGAAATGCCATCGACCAGTTAAACCTGGGTCGCTGCTAGAGCCGACTGAGATTTTTAACAGGTTTTCCCGACTAGAGTCGGAATCAAGACCCGAGCCGTCTTCGGAGGGGAATGATCGACAGGCATTTTCCATTACCCGCAGTATTAGACTAAAGAATCAACCAGCGATCGTACACTGTTTACCGGGGGGCAGAGCCACCGACATAGCCGCAAATCTGGGATTGGTGCTAGCGAAGTCTAAAACTGGCAAGTATAGAGACTACAGAGATATTGTTATTCACGTTGGCACCAACGAAGTTAGGATAAAACAGTCAGGGGTTACGAAGTAGAACATAGAATCAGCGTATAAACTAGCTAGAAAGATGTGTCGGCATTGAGTAATGTCTCTAGCCCCCTCCCAGCTAGGGGTAGTGACGAGCTCTAAAGCAGACTTGCCCAACTCAGTCGCTGGCTCAAAACGGAGTTCTGCCCGTCGCAGGAGGTAGAGTTTGTAGCTAACTGGCTCTCTTTTTGGGACTCGCCCAGAAATAGGGTCAGGCCTGATCTGCTGAAGAGCGACGGATTTCATCCTAGCGTGGTGCTCTTCTTTTATCTAGGAACATTGACAGGAGTCTCACTCCTCTAGCCTCACCTTGAGATAGGGTGCAGGACAGGCTGCAGGCTGTTAGCCAGCCTGCAAGCATAGTGGAGTCTGCCGATAGCATAGCTAGAGTAGTTAGTACAGCGTTGCCTATTATGACTATGACTCGTTCCAGGCTGAGAAACGTTAAACAAGGAAGCGCTAACAATAGCAACCTTATTAAGATAAAACCTTCTTCCACCTCGGTCACAAATAAGAATGACTATATTACCTCACATCTCAAAATGGGACTCCTAAATGTTAGGTCCCTTGCTCCAAAGGCAATTGCAGTAAATTGATCACTGATCATAAACTAGATGTTACTGGATTATGTGAAACATGGCTGAAGCCTGATGAATTTACTGCCCTAAATGAGGCCTCTCCTCCTGGCTATATTAGTGGTCATATCCTCCGTGCATCCCGAAAAAGAGGGGGTGTTGCTTATATCTACGACAGTAAATATAAATTTACTCTTAAACAAATCACTGGTTTTCAATCTTTTGAAGTTTTGCTCCTACTTACCTCGCTGAAATGATCCAGCCATACATACCTGCACGTAACCTTAGATCATAAGATGCAGGCCTTTTAACTGTACCTACAATTTCTAAACAAACAGCCGGAGGCAGGGCTTTCTATCATAGAGCCCCACTTCTTTGGAATGATATGCCAATCAAAATGCAGAAATGCAGACTCAGTGCAAACCTTCAAACGTCTACTAAAGACTCATCTCTTCAGCCTGGTCTATGATTAAGTGTAGTCTGGCCCAGGGGCGTGAAGGTGACCAGAAAGGCCTGATACTGTCCACCCTTGCTGTCTTGCCAGGTGGGCTCTCATTGCCACTGGGATGCCCTCCCTCCACATGCGGAGTCACTGGCTTGTTGTTGTCTCTCTGTTGGGCTGTGCTCTGCTGGCAATACTCGGCCCTCATTTAGGATGGTTGCGGTTGGTGGGCGTCCCTTTGGTTGATGCTTGGCAATGTGGGTGGATTGATTTCCTGCCTGTTGGGCCCTGTCCGGGGCCTCCTCCGGATAGGGCCACAGTGTCACTGGACCCCCCTGTCTCAGCCCCAATGTCTTACGCTGCTATATTATTGTGCTGGGGGAGTCGGGTCTACATTTTCCCTGTTTTCTGTTGATTTAAACTTAGGAGGACATGAGATCTTAACCCCCACCTGCGGAGTACCAGGCTTGACTCGTCCAGAGTCCTCCTGGTTGTGTTGCAGATCAGGAAAATGCCTGACGATTTCAGCTGCCACTCTGCTGACCCCCCTCCCCCTGTCCTTGTCCATCCGGTTATGCCTCCAATCTGGACTAGATCTAAATAGACTCTGGGCTTAGCCCACATGCATTGAACTATTAAAATTTGGACTCTTAATATGTTCACCCGGCACAGCCAGAAGAGGACTGGTCACCCCTCGGAGCCTGGTTCCTCTCTAGGTTTCTTCCTAGATTTGGCCCTCTTAGGGAGTTTTTCCTAGCCACTGAAGTTCATCACTATTGTTGTTTGCTCCCTGAGGTTTAAGGCCAGGTGTTTTGTGAAAGCACTTTGTGACAACTGCTGATGTAAAAAGGGCTTTATAAAATAAATTTGATGGATTGATTTGATTAATCAGTTTCTCTGAAGGAGAAGTCCTTCTCTGAAGGAGAGTTCTTTGGTAGTTGATAACGTGGATCCAAATCGCTGTTGTAAGTGCAATAACATATGTATATTTAGAGATCATTTTGACTGGCGCATTACTATTATATATAGTGCCTAGCAGATTCAGTCTTCCAATGAGTTGTGAAAAATTGAAAGAGGACCACTGGGCAGCAAACCATTCTGCTGATATCTGACAAGAAAATTAGGAGCTATCACTAAGAGGCCATCAGTTCACCTGAGGATTATAGTGTTAGGAGCTTGTGACATTGTGCTTTTGTTTGGGGTGATAACATATCTGTCTACTGTGTCCCTGCTCTGTCTCTGCCTCAGCAGTCACCAGGCCGAGTGAATTTTGCCCTACAGGGACCCCAGCCAGCAGTACTTAATAACCCAGGACATGCACGGACCAGAACATTGTCATCTTTACTTTGGGCAGGAAGCCAGCCACAGCACATCACAAGACAGAGGCGTGGTGCCTACTGGACTATCAGATAGTTGGAGGATCTATTGGGAGAGATGAATTGCACATTGACTATAACTATGTCCTATTAATATTAATACATGTCCATGTTTGTTTTTGCAATGTACATTTATGCGGTAACACTTTCCATGCCAAAAAGCGTTTCTGAATTAAACTCAATTGTGAGAGAGAAGGGAAGGATACGGTAAGTGGTATTTAAGCAGCTACTGTAGAATAACTTGGCTGCTGGGAAAGAGAGGAACAACCAAGTCTGCTAAGCCTGTTGGTGACACTGGCGTCGCTGCTAATAGCTGCACAATGAAAGATGAGAAAGAATTGGGCAGGAACAGAAGGGGGATAATGAGAAAGGGGGATCAACGCAGCTATACAAACTGATTTACGGCTTATTAACCACCAATGAATACAGGTGTGCACACCTCCACGTCGCTGCGACCGCCCTGATTGCATATCATGTCTGATAACCTGTAATAAGGCGTATTACACATCACTGTTTCTCTTTGCATCGCTCCTCAATGCACCGCTTCCTCACCTCACTGACTAGGTTTGTCTTCTGTAGTTCTATTCCCTACATTAGTGTGGCTCAACACCCCCCCTCCCAATGGCCAAAGGCGCTTGTTCTTTCTCTCCGGAATGTTCCCACTTATATTCACTCTACACCGACGACTGCCTCTCCGACAGTGCATCAGTCAAGCTACTCAGATTTGTAGACTGTCCCATTCTGGTTAGCAGGATGGCAGGAGGTCGACCGGCCAGTGGTGAAGTGCGGTCGAAATAACGGGACAAAATTGTAGAGGAGGTGATTGACTGGAAAAAGCACCCCATTCTTTGCCGTCGTTTTGGTTGAATAATAATAACTCTTAGACTCCATCATCTCTCACGATCTTAGACAGGAAGATAAAATCACAGCAATCACCAAGAAGGCGGATGTACCTCTGGTGGCAACTGAAATGTTAAACCGTTCCACGTCAATCCAGATCAGGCTCATCTGATGTGGAATCCATTCTCACTTTCTCCATCACTGTCTGGTTTGGGTCTGCGTCTGCAGTGAACTGCAACACATTGTATAGTTCTCTGAAAGGGTAACAGGTTACCACCCTCCTACATCAGCTTTGGCCTTCTCATGTCAGTCCTCCTTTGTCAGCTTTGGCCCTCCTATATCCATTTTTTTTAATTCTGTGCCTATATGTTGCCAACACAATTACACCAAGTGATATTCTGGAATAGGTTGTTCCAGATGTATTGGGAACCTGGACAAATGTTGGACTTTGCCTTGAAACTGGTGCGATCTGGCAGCTCACTCTCTTTCTCTCCCTACATCTCCCTCTTGCTTTTCACACAAATGGTGCTGGCCTGGATATGTTTCATTTCACCACAACTCCAGGCTATTGAACAAGAATTGATTTATTCAACAATCTGTGCTGTCGGAAAGAGTTTAATTCATTACACCAACTAGCGTGACTTGCTCCTGGGCTGGACATATGTCTACGTGGTGTATGTTAGCTGGGGTGAAGGGGACAAAGGGCAGGGCGTTGGGAGGAGGGGTGAAGTAGTCTGCTCCCACACTGCCCCCCTGTGGAATCAACAAGGTAATACAACCTCCCAGTGGATACATATAGAAAAAAATAGGTGCTGCTTAAAGGTTGATGATGAAACCCTTAATGGTCTGCCAAATGAATAATTGTCTGTATCTTTTCAAGAACTTCCTTTTGTACAATACATTGAGGAACTGCACACTGCATTTTAGCTCATTCTACAAACCTATTTGAGATCCAGGTATGGATACTACATAAGGATTTTGCCTGAAAGCCATAAATCATTCTTCTTGGGAGTAAAAACGTGTTCTCTTACATGGATGGCTAAACCACCTTTTTGGAATATTTTTTGCTGGACCGTGTAAGCGGAGTTGGCTAAGAAGCGACAATGTCTCTTACTGAGTGAGTGACTGACTGACTGACTGGGTACCCTTTGTTAAATAGCATAATGGTTAGTGAAGCGGACCTGCAAACTATAGGTCCCGTGTTCGGATCTCCTCACAGGCAAAGTGAAGTAAGCATTATGAATTATTCAGTATAGACAAAAACTTTGCTGGCTAAAACTTTCAGTGTCTGCATTATAGAAAGTCTGAAAATAAAACCGTTCACAGTTATATTGCAACTGTTTCTGGTGGATTTTCGAAATATGCATCCCTGCATGCGTTGTGGGTCAGGATAGACAAACACATTTGCTGGCTACAACATACAGCAGTGATGATATAGTAAGCCTTAACTAAAACTGTATATGGTTATATTGCGACTTTTTCTGGCATGGAAATGTTCAGTGGTGTCTAGTGACTACTGAAATGCGTAATGCCGCGGCATAGTAGTTAAAGACAGCGCTTCTCATGTGAAAGACCTAAGTTCGTATCTATCGAGAGCAACGACATTTATTGATTTTATTTGTGGGCTGCAATAAAACTACGTTATACAGTATTGTGACTATTTCTGGTACATTCCACGATTCTCTCATCTTTTCACTTGATGAAAAAGTTAGTTATCATCACTATTGATAGTTATTGTATCAATGTCACTCACAAATGAAAGAAAAAACTATGTTGTTATGCCATGAAAGAAAAAAATATGTTCTTATGCCATGAAATGAAATCATTCACGAATGGCCAATTAGCTGTTGAAGCCGCCAGTGGCAAAAGAGGATTTGTTGAGTGTAGACACAAGAGGCTTTACTGACAGCCATGAAATATACAGCTCTGTGGTGTATTGGTTAATGACACAGCCATCCATGTGGGTTACCCAGGTTTGAATCTTGAGAGAGCAGCACTTTCGGTTTTGGGCCGGCTGAACTAGGCTTGCCTGGTTTCTTTTTTTTCTTGTGTAGATAATGACATGATTGTAAATAGCAAATCGGTCACTATCTGGGATTCACTAGAAACTTGGGAATGCAAGAAGTTCCTAACGTTGAAGATCGCATTATGTGAGCATGGGAAAATGAGAAGATTCTTTCGTTTCCATGATGGGCAATCCCCTTAGGTCACGAATGTTTTTTCTAATGTAGCCTAGCTTGGAACTGGAGGAAGATAGGAAGGGAACCTAAGGCCCTATAGAATGAAAAGAGCTGGGTGTTCTATGGGTTATATTTCTATGCCCAAATGCTTTTATTGAGGTTTTGCCTCCTATTCACTGATTACTAGCTGCAGGGCCTGTATCTCTCATTTTAAAGATATGGGATAGGGGTTGACGGTCTGAGTTACTGCCCTATGGGATCTAAAGGAAGGTTCGGAAAGGTCGCCTAAAGTCGAAAGAGTGGTTGCGGTCGTGTGTGCTGCCCCTGGCTCACCTCGTCAATCATAATGATGAGGGAGGATATGCCCCTGAGGTGACATGATAGAAATGAGGATCCTTTAATGGATTCTGACAATGACACACACACACACACCCACGCGCACACGTGCCAATACAACCAGACATTAGGGTTTGAAAGGTAATTAAAAGAAAGTGTATTAGGCTGTCGGAATCCTCCCTCTGTTTCTCATCCTTTTCTGTGATCCTCCCATTCAGACTGACAGATGGAGACATGAGACAGACAGAAATACAAAGTTCTTTGCCATTATGACTCCACCACATTAATCTAGGAGGGGCAGAGACCATGAGTCAACCCGGCTAGTGCCAGAACTGGAAGGCGTAAGAGGGAGGGTGGTTGGGCAGAGAGACAGTGTAGAGAGGAAGAAGGAGAGAGAGAAAGAGAGACATTCAGCCTTTGTTATTGCAAACCACGGTTTCTGGAATTCTTTGGCCAATGGCTTCCTGGTAATTGTGGGTATCCATTCTCTGATCATGCTGACAGTAAAATACAGTTTTCCAAAACAGGATGTGGGCGTTAATGTCAAGCCAACCAGCTGATGGCTCATGGTTTGATACCACATTTTGTCCCGTTATCTCTATCGACATGGTTGAACGATTTAGGAGAACATGAGCCCTAAGACCACCACTCAGGTAACTGGCCTGAAACTTTCCCTGTCCAATGTCCTCCTGGTTGGGTTGCAGATCAAGTTGTTGCCTGATGACTCCTGCTGCCACTGCCCACAGCCCACCGGACTGTTCCTGTCCTTGTCTACCTTGTCATGCATCTGACTTCTGTTTATAGACTCTAGACACAGGCAACATGCATTCATTACTAATTATAATCGTGTTCTCTAATTTTCTTTACCCAGCACAGCCACAAGAGGACTGGCCACCCTTCAGAGTCTGACTCTTCTTTAGGTTTCTTCCTAAGTTCTGATCTTCTACAGAGTTTTTCCTAGCCAGCGTACATATACTCAGTTGTTGCTTGCTCTTTGGGGCTTTAGGCTTGGAAAAAAACACTTTGTGACAACTGCTAATGTAAAAAAGAGCTTTATAAAATGAATGTGATTGATTGAAGCGTCCATAGGTCTGGAAATATTTGGACAATTACAACATTTTGGCTCTGTACGCCACCACAATGGATTTGAAATAAAACAAACAAGATGCAACTGAAGTGCAGATTTTCAGCTTTAATTCAATGGGTTGAACAAAAAAAAGTATGAAACTTTTCATAAACTAAATGTTCATTTTGAATTCTTTGTTAGCAATCCTTTGCCGACAATGACTACTTGAAGTCTGGAATGCATGGACATCACCAAACACTGGGTTTCCTCTGTGATGCTTTGTAAAGCCTTTACTGCAACTGTCGTCAGTTGTTGTTTGTTCAAGGGTTTTTCTTCCTTAAGGTTTACCTTCAGCAAGTGAAATGCATGCTCGGTCAGGTTGAGATCAGGTGAATGACTCGGAAATTGTAGAATATTCCACTTCTTTGCCCAAGCTGTTGATTTGGCCACTTCTGTTGTTCCTGCTATCTCTCTGATGGATTTTTTTGCAGCCTAAGAATGGCTTGTTTCACTTGCGTTGAGAGCTCCTTTGAACGCAGGTTGTGAGTTCACGGCAACAGCTTCCAAATGTGAATGTCACTCCTGGAATCAACTCTAGACCTTTTACCTGTTTCGTTGATGAAGGAATAATGAAAGAATAGCCCACACCTGTCCATGAAAATTACTTTTGGTCCCTACATATTAATGAACTGTTATTCCTAAAACCTTCCTCCAATTTCAATGTGAATACTCTCAAATTTAAGATGAGAAACTGCACAAAGCCCAAATTCATTATTTAACTGCAACCTGAATATATTTTGGAAAACAGAAACAATAAAACTTGTGTCAGTACCTAATCATTACTGGACCGAACTGTATAGTCTTGTATAGGATTTTTATTTACTCAGGCAAATATGGAACCAAACTGACAATATTTCTTTTAAGTCTCTGAAGTACAGCATAAGCTCAATTCCGATACAGAATAATCTTTTGCATTCTAACTTTATTCTAACTAGTTAATTAAGCTAACCTGTTGTCAGCTGATTAATCCACCCTGATCAGAAGGAGATTCAATCTAGAAATGTGTTTTGACTCTTCAGGACCAGATATAAGTACCTCAGTCATAAGGAAATGTGTTTGAAAAATAAATGATTGTCAATATTTGAGAAAAGATCTTGTTGATTAATCATATTGTCCCTGATCAATTTAGAGAAATAAATGGCAATCCAATTGCCTTTCTTGTAACTGAGAATGTCCTCTGTTGAAATAAAAGTCACTTCCTCCATGCAGTTTCTGTTGAGTTGATCCCACTCAGCTCTGTACAAAGCAACCCAAAGATTAGTGATGAGACAAACTGAGACATTTAGTTTCTCTCTCACACCATTAAACAAACACACATTTATTTTAATATCTATTTAGAGACTCCAAAAATTATTCCTATATAAATGATTTTATTATTTATCTAACCCTAACCTCAACTCAAAACTTTATTGCGGAAATAAACAACTTTAAACCTAAATCCAAACCTCTACCCCTAGTAATTGTAACTTCTACCTGAATCTCTGAAATACAGAAGTTAAATCGTACATGATTAACCTTCAGTGCTCAGAACTGTACGCTGCCAAAATCAGTTTTGAGCACTGGATAAAGGAAATTCTTAAAAAAGCCATAATGCTTCAGATATGTCACCTTTGTTTGTGTTCTGTCTTAAAAACAGCATATCATGCAAATTGAGACTTAACATGGATATTTGTGAAGATTTTCTTACAGGGCTACTTCCAATCTTTGCAGTGTTCTGACAAAAACCCATGGCTGTAAGTAATGCCCCAAGCCATCCCAAGTATTGATCTCTCTGACTTGCTTTTAGTACATGACTGTTTTTCACGATCGCTAACACACAAAAACTGTGTTGGCCGGAAAATTTACACAACCCATAAGCACTATTCACCTATTCTGACACATATTTATTTCATTCACCATTTTGCAAAACACTTCTAACAAGCACAATTGTCACCATATTGTCATGCAGGAAGCATTGTCATTCAATATACCAAACTAAGATCATGGGAATTGTATCACTCAGAACACAAATGTCAAGGTCTAAACACTAACCAGCATAATCAGTTAACAGGCAATCAGTCTACTGGCATGGATAAAAGGGGCAACAAATAAGCTCACCGTTTTGGAAGATGAGGACAAAGAAGAATGGTCCCTAATGAGATACTTGACTGTACATCTGACCATAATGTTGTACGGGGTTTGTCGGTGAGAGAAACTGGGCTTAGAGTACAGACTGAATAATGTAAATTTTTATGACAATGTCCCTAAAAAACACTTTTTCCCTCTTGTCTTCAGGAGCCTGTTGATTAATTACAATGCAAAAACATGAGGGAAATTCTGGAACATGAAATTGTCATTGATTCATGAATGTTTCATTATGATGGTGTTTTCAAAGTCCTCTCAGCAATGTGCAACGGGAATTCAGAAATGTCATTGTATATGATGACTTCATTTATATGACAGATAATAAGGTTTTGAGTTGAATATTTTATTTTGTGTAAGACATCTTTGTTTTTATTAACCTGGTGCAAGTTTACAGTTTTGAGAAAATCTGCTAGAGATTCAGGAAATGTGTTAGAAGTCTTAAACTGTATTCTCAGAGTGGAGAGAATGAAGCCCAGCACCCATACCCTAGATCAAATCCTGTCGCCTCACACTCGGGGTAATCGTAGGACAATCTCGCCCTCTGGTGGTCAGTGTACATAACAGTCCCTGGCTGAGTTCTGATTCCAGACTGAACTTTACAAGTTCATTGGTAAAATGACCTCAGTGGAAGTATGAGTTGCTATTCCCTCCACCCTCACTGCTACCTCCTTGCTGAAAGTCTATGTGGCTTCAGACGTGGTGTGGCTGAAACTTCCCAAAAGCAGTTCACATAAATAACATCCAAAGTCAGTCACATCCGAGTCGGCAGAGGCGTCGCTAGGATCACAATACATTCAGGGCTTAGCCCACTCACTCGCATCGCCTGGGACAGAAAGTACAAGGTTTTGAATGTAAATGTGGAAAATGTCAATGTACACGCTAGTGACCTACACGTTTACATTGTCAAATTGTGCGATGGGAATTATAGATTAATAGATCAGGGGCTATTATGTCATTCATTTTTTTGGTCAATTATGAGACCCGGGGCTATTCATAAAATATTCAGGGTTATAGCCCCATACGCTCAGACCTAACGACGCCACTGTGAGTCGGCAATGAACTTTGAGAGCAAATGGGATTTGTTGTCCATGACTCTGTTGATTCACTGTTGATGGTAACATAGGTCCAAACGAAAAATCTCCACCCAATTTGAAGCACTGGGCCGAGGAAATGTCTGTGTCACCCGTGGCTGGGTGCCGTAAAAGTTAATCAGTTTGGCTGTGTGCTGTTAACTCATTCAGGACATGACGCATTGTCATCTGTCCTGTAACTGGTGAGCCAGCAACCCACGGACCACACACACGCTCCAGAGGAAAACTGTGTAGGGAAAGAGGAAGTCCCCAAAACCACATCCTTTCATTACAGCTTCTTGTTACTCCGTCCCCGTGCAAGCATTCCATGTGTGCACACGCATGCCTGCGAACACACACTGATGCACATGGACACGCACACAACAACAGGCCTTGTTCTTATTATACCAGGGTGGGAATGAGACAGAGAGGGAGAGAGAGGCAGTAAATTGAAAACGAGTGCAGCTGTGTCACAAAGACGTGCGAGCGAGATTGAACACTGCATCCCATCGCTCGCTTGATGGAAGACCAGGTGCTACTAAAAAGTCTTGGAGGACCAGCAGAAGGCACTGTTCCTCCGGTAATTTTTTTTTTTATCCCACAACAGTGAGTGGGACATTGCCCTGAGGGTGCTGTCTTTTGAAAGGGATGTTAAAACAAGTGTCCTGACTATCTGTGGTCACTAAAGATCCCACTGCACTGAAACAATGAGTAGGGGTGTTAACATTGTTGTCCTGCCTACATTTTCAATCTGGTCCTCATAGAAGCCTCACGGTCAGCTTTGAGTTGACTCAATGTGTGAAATACTACCTCATTTATGCAGGCAATAATGAATTGGCATTTCTGTGGATGAATGTTAGCAAAATTATTGACTTTTCTGCCTCTCGGGTAAAATCTGCCCGATACAGATCTAAGTGTATTCTCCTGCAACGCAAACCTTAAATGTGAATCTGACACAAGATCTGGGAGTCTCTACTCACTTGCCAGCAGGTGGCAGCATTGACTTGACCTATACAACTTTGAAAGACAGCTTTGTGTGTGAGACTGCGTGTGTGCGTGTGCGTGCGTGTGTGTGTGTGTGTGTGTGTGTGTAAGAAAAGGAGTTACAGTGCTAAATCAGCTATGACCGGCTTCTCCTACCACATGCCGAGCAGAGCACGGATAGCTGAGGTTGTGGGGGGGCAGACTGGGCCAGAGGGGTCATGAGTGTTTAGGGAGGGGTCAGTCTATGGGTGGAAGAGGGGGATGTCAACTAATACCTGGTGTGGTTGGACCACCTGTCTGAATGTTTGCCCCCAGACCGGTTTGTGTGTGTGTGTGTGTGTGTGTGTTTGCGTGTGCGTGTACGCGTGCGTGCGTGTGTGTGTGTGTCTATTAGCAATCTGCCGGTTAACACCAGTTACTTAAACAGCTATTGAAAGACTGTACATACAGTACAGTAAAATTACTCTATATAACTCCTCAATATCTCAGAGACAGATAATAAGAAAGAGACAGGGAAAGAGACAGACAGAGAAAGAGATGAGAGAGAGAAGGGAAAGGTATTGGGGGAGAATTACATTCCCATTCCTAATGTATACATTTCTTAAAACAATGGGGGCACTCATCTCAGGCACATAACCATGGCTTCACCATGCACACACAGGAGAGTGGGCTTTGGGACTATGAAGGTGTTGAGTGAGGGGTGCAGGGATTACACACTGTCAGCTGCTGTAGGGGCACAGAGGAACGCTGCTCTAGCGTTTAACACCCCCACGCATGTGTACACACACACACACACACACACAAACACACACTGAAGACAGTAAAGCCATACGTGAACATTCAGTTCTGGACGGATATAGATTATACAGCCATAATCACAATTACCTGACGCTCTGGCACCAAGGAAGCCCTGGAAAAACTGTTACTTCGCAGGCGATATGTACAGAGACGGTTAGAGAGCACCATGGGGAGGCAGAAGGGTGAAGGGGGGGCATATGTCTGTGTTGGTTGGGTGGGTGGGTTCACTGACGAGCAGGTGACACTTGTCTAAAAGGCTCCATTGACAGTAGACTGTTGAAGGGCCAACTGTAGCTGATGACTACTGGGGTTATAAATAAAGTTAGCACATGGCCGGGCTGTCCTACAGCAGCGGCCTTCTCCATCTGTCAATCGCTTGAAACTAGTTCTGGACCGGGGAATTACATGGCCTCTTGTCCATGTTTGATGTGAAATGGCTCGGTTAGTCATGCCAGAGCCAAAGGGAATTCTGGTATCTGATTTCCATCTTCACACTCCAACTTTTGCTGTTATATTTAAGTCAAACTTGTTTGAGTAACAATGCTGGCATGATAGTGTAACGCTTTTGTTGCTGTAAGGCATTATAGTTTGACAGTCAGTCAGTATCCTCTCGCCTGCTTCTTAACGTATGGTAGTGATGCATTTACAGATGTTGTGGAAATGAGCTGCACATGTGTACTAAGAATGCTGTAGTCACAGTTGCAGTCCTGCTCCTCATTGATATGCATCCCCATTATCTAAATTTAGGTAAGCTACACTTTTGGGAATTGTTTAATAGTACTTTGTATGCATTCTGAATAACATCCCTTCACAGCAAGTGATTTCATATTGATTACAAAGATGTTATGGTTTCATCTTCTCAGAAATGCTAACTAGTAGTGAGGCCCTTTGTAGAGCTTAATGAGAAGCCTTTTATATCGTGTGTTTAGTTTTAGGGAATTGTAGGCAGTCACATTTGTTTTGCACTTTAATAAGCTCTGATTCATGTGTACCACTTAAGAAACATTATTCCACTGCATATCATAGGTGGTGGAAATGACATCCACATGTGTACTAAGCATGCTGCATAGACCCGGTCATAGTCCTGCTCCTCATTGATGTGCATCGCCATTATCTAAACTTATAGTGTTGGTGCCTGTTGCTGTTTGACCTCTGGGTACGGTTCGTTTATTGCTGTGAATTCTTGGAACACTCGGACAGATATATCTGCATCTCACGCAGTTTTGCTCTCCCAGCCAACTGAGGATTCAACATAAAGTGACTTTAACATTTTAGCATCATCAAGTGATCTTACATTTTAAGAGGCAGTGCAATCTGTGAAGTGTAATCTGTGCAATCTGTGAACTTTTTGTTTATTTCAACAGTACCGGTACTTCACAGATTTTATTAATAAAAGATTAAATTAATCAATTGTACATAATTTATGTGATTTTTTTATTACATTATTCTGTTCACCAAAAGAAAATTCAAAATGCTTTCTTGTCTGCCCAATACAAACTCTTAAGACAACACATTAATTTTATTGTAGGGTTACAATGCTATAGACAAACTGGCATTCAGGCAAGCTCAAATGCTTAAGTAACAAGATTGACATGATAGCACAATCAAACTGGCATTCCGGCTAGCTCTGGTATTAAGAACTGTTAAAGATAACAGCTGATGTCTTGAGTAGCTCTTTGGAAGGGAGCCAAATTTTAGAGGCCATGTTGACCAAAATAAGATGCGGTTTTATAGTCACCAAAATGAGTGAAGTGCATCATGGGGAACAGAGCAGAAGCGATCGCCTCTCGTTCTCCGGTTCTTTGATGTGTGTTCAGCATGGCGCTGTACAAGTATAGCCAGAGGATTGAATGTTTATCTGCATTTCCTGTCTAATTGGAAAATGTCAAATAGAGCTCTCCTCTGTTTGAGTTAGTTTTCTTCCGTTTCATATGTAATAAATAAAACCCAATCCCTATTCATTTCAACTCCACATCTTTAAACCTCTTGGTGTTTATTTGAATGCAGTTCAAAAGGCATGGTAAATCCTCCCCCAAACGTCGGCTTTGATCCAAACACGACATCTGTGTGCGTGTGTAACCAGGTGGACATGGTATTACGGACCTATGGCAATTAACTATTTTGGGGAAGCTTGCATGCACAGGCAAAATGCATAACACACATACACATCCTACAACATAGCTACTGTATATCTGGCCAACTCTGACTACCCCAACTGCAAACTATTTTATGTCAGCCATTCACTGAGTCTGTGTTATCGCAAGTTTCGGTGTCTGATTGTGTGTGATGTTGGTACGTTGAGCCACCAACTCCACTGTCAAGACAACACAAAATCCTACCCGGTGTGTGGGTGTACAGTAATCTAAGCCCACAGGGACATGGATTCCAGGCCTGTTTGAGGTGGTGTGTATGTGACTGGAACCCGCAGAGCCTCAAGGGGAATGTGGGCTCCACACGGGAGAGTTACAGGAATGACAGGTCACATCCTCCCCTTCCGGAAGCACGCACGCACACACACACACAGACACAACCACACACAAACACACACACGCGCACACACACACACACACACACACACTATTAATTCCACACACACATACACTCAAACACCTTCCCTCACTGCTGCCAATCACATCAACTCAGTGAAAGGACCCCTCCAACACATACACAAACACAAACTCTGATAATTCCATTCCAATGGAACCATAGACCAAAGCCAAACCAAGGAAAGAGACATATCAACTAGTCCTTAAAAGTGATATCATTCATTAATCATGTAATGTGACCCATTTATGGTATTATATGGAAAAGATTAGCTCAACTTTATCTCCAGTTCCAACCCTAACTCCCAAGAAATCAGGCCTGGATCAGGCTGCCATGACTGGGAGTGTTGGAGCTGAACAGCCAGGCCTTAACACAAGACCTCATCCAGCAAGTCTTTTCCTGTGCCACCCGTTGGTAATGTAGATCTCTGCGAACAAAGTGAATGAGCAAAGCTGTGTGCAACGAGACTGAAGAACTCCTGATCCAGAAGAACCCATGGAGCCAGGCCAATGATATCTAATCATTCATATATAATGGGCTTGTCTGAAGTTGAATGATATTCCCTTCTAGACCTTGGTCAAAGACATCGCATAAATGCAATACTTGATTGTCCGAGATGCGATTGATTTAGCTTGAAATTTGGACTTTTGGAACATTCCATCTGATACATTGTAGCGGGCAAACTAAATCAAGCGAATAGGCTGTAGTCAAAAGCATTTAGCATTCGTTTGACTCTGGTTTGAATCACTCACAAACCTCACACAGTTTCAGCTGTAAATCAGTAAAATCCCTGTTTCACACACAAACTACTCTGAAGCTACTAAAAAACCTCTTCATTTCAGTTGTTACGATAGAAGATAAAACTGATCTAATGCTGTCAGGTATTCATCAGTGCCAATTGCACTTTCTGTGTGTGTGTGTGTGTGTGTGTGTGTGTGTGTGTGTGTGTGTGCGCGTGTAGAAGTGGTGTAACATGGTTACAATATTGTAGTTCCAGCTGTCCTTTTTTGAACCTGTTTAGTCACATTTGCGGGCTTACCTAAAGGAATAGTTGAGGATTGGTGCCCTCACCAAACTCCCAGGTCAAAATATGTCCAGAATTGAGGGGATCAAATTCATATTTCCCTCACTGTAAGGGGATGGGACTTTAACAGTCAGACATAACAATCCAGCCCAGAGTGGCAGATAGAGTCAGACTGTGAAAATGGTGAGTACTGTTTTAGATCTTTGGCATGTCTCCATGTTGCAAATCACTTTCACTAGTTTAAGCACATGCATTGTTTGTGCATAGGTGACATGCATAGGTGACATGCACAAACAGGCTTTGATTGCAACATCTGAATGCTGATGTCCTACCCCCTTATTAGCTTAAGGAAAAGGATTTACAGAAAAAAAATGTATATACAAAATAATACTGAAATTACTGAACACCAAAATACAAAAATATATAAATAAATAAATACAAAAATAAATGAACATTAAAATAAATACATATGAAAATAAAATATGTTTTTCTGTATGAATATATTTATTGATTCATTTATATATTTATTTTAAATGTTGGCAGGTTTGGTTCTCCATACTCTTCATGTGTAACAGTGTTGGTTACGATTCCACATGTCACTGTACAAATGTGTATGGTAAAAGTAATATAATACATTGTTATTGGCTGGGTCAGATAGGATGCCATCAAGGCATGTTGTACTTGGCCACGGTTGCAGATAAGGGAAGATTGCGACACTGTGATCTTCCCAGTACTATATTGCTACGCAAGTGTTAGGTCAAGTTATAAGAACACTACTATTATTTCATGCCATTTGTTAGCAATGTCATTGTTCTACATTCTGAATGTGCTTTTACAGACGTGTGTGTGTACATAGGGATAACTGTGTATACATCCGAGGCCATCCACGCATGTCGTCTTGCACAACATTTGTGACCATCGTGTCTTTCATCAGATTTAATAAATAAGACCAACTGAGGTCACTGTCTGGATGGATTAATTAGAAAGAAATACACAATGCAGGAAAGAAGGTGATGATTGACATCTGTTACACATGCATCCATATTTTCTGCCTCTTTCTCTCTCCCTCCCTCCGCCCTTCTGTTCTTCTCTTCCCGATACCTTCTACCTCCCTTCCTCTCTCCCTCCACCGTCCTTCATGCATCATACCCTCCCCTCCCTCTCTCACTAATGTGAACCCCTGCCAGTAGAAACATTGTGAAATGCTATGAAAGCATGTCAGTCCTGTGCAGAGAGCTCTAGTGAAGTAGAATGTAAGGTCCATTTAAAACGGTTGATTACATTTCTTGAGCACATCCAACTAACATTGAACACAGCTGCAAAGAATGCTATAACACTCCCCATAGATGTTCTATAGGGATGTGCAAGTCACTGAAGGATACATGCTCACAGAATTTATTGCCAAGAGTAAACAAGCAAGGAGGGAACTGTTACTAGAACACTCTATATGGGACTGGCATGCTTTCATAACTTTTTACCATGTTCCTAATGGCAGGGATTCACAGTGGTAAGAGAGGAACGGTATGATGTATGAATGCGGGAGGAAAGCATGAAGAAAGAGGGTGGTGAGAGAGCAGGGATGTCCAGACCAACGGAGAGTGAGAGAGGAAGGGATGACGAGTGAGAGAAAGACACGGAGAAAGACTGGCACGGCCGGAGAGAGATGTACGAGGGAGGGAAGGATGGAAAGAGAGAAATGGGACACAAGAAGGACAGAGGGATGAAGTGAGAGAACGAGATGGAGAGAGAAGAATGTGTTGGAACCCATTTTTTCTTTAGCAGTATAGAAACTTATTATGACGTTACCCATGAATGGAGTATTTACACAAAACACATTCAATGTAATACTAAGTTATAATTAAAGACAGAGACATATATGTATGTGTCAGTGTTGATCAGTAAGACTTTAAAAATGATAACCTGTTTTTGCCAACCGTCCGTAATATGGGCTGTTTGGGAAAACGTCAGACATGAGCAGTCTTCCATTTGTAACATTGCTGGTTTTCATCTGACACACGACTTGACCGGTAAATGTAACGTTTGTAGAATGTTGAGATATTTATTCTTTTTTTGTATTCTTGCAGACCTATTGGGCTCCATTATATTAAGCTATGGGCTATGTCATTCAGCACATAATTGTGTTTTAATGGATTCAATTTGATAATGTGCAACTAAACAGATGGAAATAGAAAGGGAGGGATAGAGAGGCATTAGGGAAGAGGGTCTATTCATACTAATATTCATTTAGATTAACTAGACTTTGCCAGATTAGCACTGGTTATACATTTTCTTATATTGTAAACAGGTACTCTTGCACACTTTCACTGCAGTTAAAAGAAAGAGAAAATCTCTGCATTATACCTGCAGCTACAATGATTCCTAACTTGGGTTTTATATGCCTCTTCACATAAAACATGGAATTTCCTGCTTTTTGGTACTGATAGTAGCTAATATTGAAAAAGCTCAATTATTTGCATGTCTCATTTGTTATTTCAGAGACAGTTTAACTACATGTTTTTTCCAGTTAGCTTGAAGCAATGTAGAATTGTTTCTACATTGTGTCTTCACATGCTTAAATAGTGACAGAAAATGACATTCCCACTAGTGCATTTCAAATAAAACATGTTTTATGGTTGGGACAGATTGCACAGCTGAAAGTGTTCATGCTTTGATCGTAATATATTGTTACATTAGCTTATTTTCAAACAAAAGGGACTTTTCTGAGGGATTTATCTGAAAACCCATCTAGTTATAGCTTAACCCTAATTGATCCCAGTTCACCTGGAGTAACTGAGTATGTGTTCTTGAAAAATGAATGCATTAACTGTATGTCACTGTACACATATCCACTAAAAGATTAAAATGTAAATGTTGTATCTTATCATCAACAAGAAGAGGCATGTAAATAATTAGGTCAGGTCAGTTGGTCGGTCAGTCAATTTTTCTCCTTCTATCACCCAATCCTCGCTTTCTCATCCCTCTGGTTAAATTTAGACTAAAAACAGTTATTACCGGGTGAGTAGCTCAGTCATTCGTGTGAAACTCGGAGTAAAGCCGATGCTCCATTGCATTGAAAGGAGCCAATTGAGGTGTTTTGGGCATCTGGTCAGGATGCCCCCAGGACATCTCCCTAGGTGCACATCCAGCTGGGAGGAGACTTCAGGATAAGCCCCGGACTAGGTGGGGAGATTATATTTCGACACTGGTCCAGGAACGCCTGGGGATCCCCCAGTCAGAGCTGGCAAATGTAGCTCGGGTAAGGGAAGTTTGTGGTCCCCTGCTGGAGCTGCTGCCCCTGTGACCCGCTAACGGATAAGCGGATGAAGATGATGATGATGATGAAGTATTGCACTTTCTATTCACATTTGCATTGGGAACGCATTGCACAAACTAAGTTCAGCTCAGAAAATATTTGTTGCTTTGAGCAACAGGTCTAGATAGTTTGCTAGCTTGCTTGTTTGGTTAGTTATCTATTTTGTTACACAAAAAATCCAAAATATAACAACATTCTTAAATAAATTATTGCTATACGATACATCAAAAGATAAGCTTATTTTAAATGTTTAATTCGACACACAAAGACAAAAAAACTAAATGTTATTTCAAGGTTTTGATATTTTTGGGCTGTTTTTGACAGTCATGGAAAAAAGGCTCACCAGGGCATTCCACAAAATGTTGAATATGTTGCACTAATAGCTACCCAACTACCAACTGATGCTGAGTTAATAACTAGCTTGCAAAGATCTGACAAATTAGCAGCTGTTCCTCTCCCCCAGCTGCTGTGATGTACTTTTGTCAATAAAAGGAAGCATTTTGACCTCCTACATCATTGCTCAAATATCTAGAATACACACCCAGAGACAATGTAGAGGTGCATCTCAAAACATTTGAATATCGTGGAAAAGTTCATTTTCTTCTGTAATTCAAAACATAAAATGACACCTTCATATGAGACAACTCCAGAATGGGGTGCACGTTGCATGTCACTACTTTTCAGGAGAGATGTTTTTAAGAAAAACGTGTTCATGGACATTTTGCATTTGTTGCAGAAAGGCCTTCTTGAAGGCTATATGGTTGGAGCTACCCTTCAAGATGAACGAAACAAGGCAAAAACCTGTTTTCAGGCTAAATGCACTGCGTGCACAATTATTAGGCAAGTGAGTATTCATATATAAATATATATATATATATATATATATATATATATATATATATATATATATATATCAAATTATTATTTCTATGCACATTTTCGAATTCCAAACCATATGAACTTGAATGCTCATTGAATTGAATAATTTTCAGGTGATATTTGTGTAATGAGGGAGGGTGTGGCAACAGTGAATAACACCTTATATCAAGGTGTGCATGATTATTAGATTACATTGCCAGCAAGGGGGGAAAGTAACAAATAATAAATAACTTAAAAATACAAAGTAAATACCAAGTAAACATAAGCACAAAAAGCAATCTCTCTGATTTTTGCTCTATTCTTGTGATTTAATGTCTCGTTTTCCTATTAGTCTCTGTCTGTCTCACTGCAATTACGCGGTGACTTAGCAAATTGCCAGATGCTCTCATCCTGAGTGACTGATAGTTAAGGCTCAATTCAATTAAACCTGCACTGCAGTATTTATGCAGAAGCATTTTCCCCATGGTCAAATAAACAAACACACTAGTCTTAAGTATTGTTTAAAATCTCTCTCAATCTCTCTCAACCTTTTTCTCCTCTCCAGGTTGCTCCCATAGTTTGAGTGATATGAAGTCCCTGGTGGTGACATGCGTGTGTTTGTGTATGTCTGCCTGAGTAACAGCTATGGGTTACTGCAAGCGTGTGTAACTGTTTTTGTGTGTGGCAATGATGTTGATGCACCGAGTGTCCAGACAGTTTATGTATGCGTGTGTACATTTTACTTGCCATTGTGTGGGTGTGTGGGTGTGTGTGTGTGTGTACACATTTAGAAAGTATCATTGACACATCGCAGAGAAAGACACAAAGAATTTACAGAGACTGATCGAGTGATATACACATGAGTGATAGAGGTGAAATGTTGTGCAGCTCTTGGCCTCCAGAATGAGTACCAGATGTCAGAGCGATAAACAAACAGATTGTCATAACCTTCTACTTACGAGAGGCAGTCAGCAGACACTACAGACACGCGTTGGACTCATGGCTTAACAATCAGCTCTGAAGTATCCCACCCTAACGTTTACCTGCCCACTGTACCAAACACTCCCGACCTGACCTCTCCTCCTCACACAACATGTCACGACACTCAGTGTTGGGCTTGATGCAGGACGGCCTTTGTCAGACCAGTGTGGGTGTATGTAGCAGGAGGCCTCAAAGTAATTGTTACCCCGCTTGGCGAGGGCTGCAGCTCTCGTGGAGCGACAGGTGGCGGTGCTTTGCGGGCGACAGATGCACACTGTGAAGCCAGGTTGGGCCTGGGGGAGAGATGGAAGTAACACTGTCACATGGGGTCGTGTTGGTGCCTGCGTTGACGCCAATATGAGATACTTCGGGCTAGCCCACGCTGTTTTGACAGATGGGATTTCGTCAATTCATGGAGACGTTAGCACACTCATAAATCTATTTGCACACACAAATCCTATCTATCCCGAATCCTGAACCTAATGTTAACCTTCACCTTACCCTAGTCCTTAACTGTAACCATTTCCTCGAAACCTAACCCTAACTCCTAACCCTAAACCTGACCATTAACACCTAACCTTAATGAGGACTTTTGACAACCATTTGATTCTCAAGTATAGTTAAACAACTTGTGTACACACACACACACAATCAGTATTTCCCTAGCCCATCTGTCATCAGAGGCTAGATTTGAGGGAAATGAATTCCAATCCACATTTTCTTCGACATACTTTGAGGCACTACTGTGTGTGTGTGGATACTCTGCAAATAAATAAGTTGTCAAACTGTGATATACAAATTGTGGTCACTTATTGAGTGTACAAATTGTGATGGGACAGGACAGGGAGTGTTGTAATCTGGGAAGCAAGGTCTGTGCACCATACTAAACACCTCCTCTGCCCTTTTCTCATCTCCTCTAATCTCATCTTCTCTGATCTTCCCTCCTCTCCTAAACCACATTATCCTTTCGTCTCCTGTCCTCTCTTCACTGCTTTACTCCCCTCCCCTCTCTGTTCTTCCTTTCTCTCTTCTCTCCCCTTTTCTTCAGTGGGTTGGCCAGTGTTGGCCAGGACATTCCCATGCAGGGTGGGTGAGTGTCTACAGTGGCCACAGGGCCCCAGGGCACCAGTCTTTCCCATACCACCTCACAGGACGGTCTTTGTTTCCACTCTCCGGGCTTTGGGGGTCCCCACGGCAGGGCTGTGCCTCAATCGACTCTCCCCACAATGGGCCTTTATCCTGCCAAACCCCCACCCCCAACCTTCTCTGCCTCTCAACCCCCACCCCTCTAGTCGTGGTCAGGGGCACATTGGCAAGAGAGGGGGCAACGACAGGGGCAAACCCCTTTCATGCCCTGCCCTCTCTCTCTCTCTCACACACACACACACACACACACACACGCGCGCGCGCGCACACACACACACACACACAATCATTAATGGACACGCACACTTCCCATACAAAGTTATGTGATAACTTGCTGACTTTGCAATCGATGATTAACAGTGCAACATGATGCAAAATGGTGTAACTCTCTATTTCACACATTTCTTAGTTGATACAGCGATTTACTGAAACTAAGTATCGGTACGTTATCTCATCAAGACAATATCTATGTTCTTTTTTCTTTTGTGTGTATGCTGCTGAAGATCTCTTGCCTTTGAAAGTATTACATGAGCTGTGCCTTTTCAAAGCTGAGAGCTGACTTAACTTCAGTGTCTGCTTGACTGTTCCAGCACTCTCCATGACACCTCTCAAACTCCTCTCTTCTCTCTGCTCTCCACATGTCTCCTCTGCACTAACACTGTTGTTGAACCAGAAAACAATGAGGATGTTCTCAAAAAAAGCCATAATAGATCAGAATGCTTGACATACGTGGCTTCACTAAGTTCCAATCACATATTTTTTAAGTGGCATGCATTTTAGAACTGTCCTCTCCATAGTTTTTCTTTTCTCGATATCCCAGTCTGTCTTCCTCTCATTCTATCTAAATCCTGCCATTGTCAAAGAAGAGAGAAAAGAGCTCCCTTCGTCAGATGCATATTGGCCTCTGCTCCCACAATCCCCATGGGCCAGGCACTGAGGTATGCTGCGTGAACGACAGGGCCAAACTAAAACAATGGCACAGAGAACACACCCATTCTATCAAACAATGGCCACTAGCCAAATATGTGTGTGTGTGTGTGTGTGTCAGTACCTCAATCATTTGTGTGTGTGTGTTTGCGCATGTGTTATTGTGTCACATTCAGCCATGTGTGTGTGTGTAACCGTATTCAGTTGTGTTCATTTCAGTGCATAGGGCTCACTCCATTCACCCACACTGAAAAGACCCCTGCCAACGCAGGGCAGTGGAAGCCTTCCAATAGGATAATATAGGCGTCTTCTCATGCGCCTGACATTTATACTATTCCACACGTAATTCTCAATGTAATGTATAGGATAATCCCTCTTAATGAACACAGGCCAAAATCCCACAATTACTTGTTTGACTCGGTGGGAATTGAAGATTTCTCTATTTTTCTCACTTTCTTTTTCAGTTTTTTTCACTCTCTGAACAGTCAAAACGGACCCAGTCCTGCCAAGATTTGGGGTTGCCATGGTAACCGGAACCAGGCAGGGGCCAGGGAAGGACTCGGTGTTGTCATTATGGCACACAGGAGAGAATGTTCTAGATTGGCTTACGAAGCCCTTCCAGAGAGAGAGACAAGAACTTAAAGATCAGCCTTCCCTCTGTGCTGCCCGACCAGGACACACACAAACACACATTCAAGTCAAGATGATGAGTGGTTGTCACACACAGAAAAGAGTATCAATAGCCACACCCCCTAAATCAGCACGGAACAAACAGCTCATAAATTAAAAAGAGAGAGCAGACAAAGAGAGGAGAGAAAAGACAGACCTATGTTGTACTTCGTCCAACGGGGTGAAAGATGTTTCTAATGACTTCCGCGTTCCCTCACTGATTAAAACCAGCTTCATAAAAATAAACGCACAGACATATTGCACAAACACACACAAATGGCTCAGACACTGGATAGGGGTCTCTTCATTTCAGTTCCAGTGTGTTGTTATGACAGAGATCAACCAGATGCAATGACAACAGGTTTAGACCTGTCCAGTCTTACCTTTCCACAACATCATCTCCGCTCCAGCAGGTAAAGTCTTCCACCACCATCTCTCCCTCGCACAGCATCTCTGGCAACGCGGCAAAAAAGGACTTGTAGCGCTGGATGTAGGTCAGAAACTCCCTGGGATGGAGGGAAGCAGAATGGATGGAGAGAGATGGAGGGAAAGAGAACGAAGGGATGGTTGTCAGGGCAAGGACAGTCAATCTGTACGGTATTAGAAAACGCTTGCTCCTCATGGCACAACATCAAACAATTGCAAATATTATCCGCAACACTACACTACCCACAATATATCTTTGCTTTTTGGTGAATTGGTCACTTGAAGTTGACTGTCAAACAGTGAAATGCTTTAATTATGTCAGAGAAACTAAGCATATCATCATCCTACATTGATGGGCTACATCTGTGGTTCCTTAGTTCTTAAAACGCAACATTGTTAACCCTAATTAAATGTTTTGATTAGTGACAACTTGACCAGACAATTGTAGAATTCTGACCTGGTGCTTGATACAGCCATTCAAAGGAATGAGGTCATATGCCAAGTTAAGAGGATCCCATTCATTTATATGAACTCTATGAGTGTGACAGTGACCCTTACAAATAAAGCGGGACTTTCAAAGGGCTTAGATCATATTGATTATCGCCTAAAACTCACAACCAGTCAGAAACATGACAGACACACAGACACACAGACACACAGACACACAGACAGACAGACAGACAGACCCACACACACACACACACAGACAGACACAGACAGACAGACAGACAGACAGACAGACAGACAAACACACAGACAGACAGACAGACACACACATACACAGACAGACACATACACAGACAGACACACACACAGACAGAAAGACACACATACCTAGCACTTGTGAGCTAGATAATCAGTACAGATGAAAACATTAGCCGTCACAGAAACAAACAGAACGATTCAGAGATAAAAAGGTGATGACAGATAGATTGACAAAACAGACAGACTGTCATGTCTGACACTAAGAGGACAGTGAGAGGTACATGCAAGTCACGCTTACCTAGAGATCTTTTTCAGACTTCTAGGTTTATCGTTCTTGGAGGGTTTCAGGGGGAATGAACTGAGGAGGGATGGAGGGTCCAGTTGAGGGGAGGACATCACAAGCAGGAGGGATGCAGGGAGAGATTACACCCAAAAGAAAGGGAGGAACAAAAGGAGGTCAAGACCAAACCAGGAGAGGAGGGAGGTAGAGGGGGAAAAAATTGCCAGTTGTTGACCCCTAGAAACAAGGTTCAAGGGTCAGTCATGCACATGCAGAGATCATGGTGGGCCACCCCACACACACACACACCAGCCCCACAACCCACACATACCCTGAAAAAACACACCTGTTTGTGTTCAAATTATTGTTAAAGCAAGGAGTAAAATGTGCATTTGAGAAGAATGTGGGCGTTTATTTTTCTGAAAATATGGTAGTCTGGAAACAATGAAAAATAATAAAAAGCATGCAGTTAATCCCCTCCAAGTGAACTAACCCATCACAACGAGCATAACATTTGCCTGGGAGTGAAACTTTCAGTTTGTTTCATGTTATCATAATTTAATTATACAAAAAAATTGAATTGTAATTTAATACAACTGGTATACCTCTCTGTTGTATTCCATTCAAATGTATTCCAGTGGATACTGGCTTCATGGCCCTGTTGCTGTATAAACTACCATGTGTGAGGAGGCCGCTTCCCAGAGGACTTTGGCTATCCTGGCAGAGGCGTGGGCACTGGGAACTATTGGCACAGAGCACCGCGGCAGCGCCAGGACAAGACTGTCAGCGAGACTGGCACCGTCAGCTTGATTCATGAACTTGGTTGTAGGGTCCAAGGACAGACGCGCGTGTTTGTGCGCGTGTTGCCTATGTGATGATAGGGCCCGGTTGGGGTAATGGGAGTCTGCATAAACAGGAAGCGGTCCGTCCCTTTTCATCCCCCCCTCACCCCACATGCACACACACACACACACACACACACACTCACTGTCTCAGGGTCCTGCCAGCTGCTGTGGGCAGTGGACACCAGGGGCTTCAGAGGACGAAAAGCCAAACACAACATCCCATGTCTGCTGTGGGTGATGAGTGTGTGACCCACTGTATGACTGTGTGTGTGTGTGTGTGTGTGCGTGTGTGTGTGTGTGTGTGTGTGTGTGTGTGTATATGTGTGAATGGGCAATTGAATATCGGGCCATTTGAAGTTGGGCCAAAAAGGCCATCATTACATCGGTATGATCAATGGTTATCCTCTGTCATAAAACGTATCTTTTTTCAGTTTCTATATAATAATATTGTCCTCTGTCGTCTAGACTGGGTTCAATTTCCTTTTCCTCCTCCCACACATTACAAATGGCTGACCCAACATGCACAGCTCCAGAGCCACATCCCCATTGCGTAAATAAAGGGCCTTTTTAAGCATTTGACCGAAAACAAACTATCTGCTTGTGCACATGAGAGAAATGACTTTCAGACATCGAAGAAAGGATCTGCTTGGCCATGGTTTGCCATCTCTCTGTCAACCCTTCCGTCTATCCCACAATCAATTTGTCATCCCCATCCTTACTTCCTCAGGTGGGCCAGTTGTCCCATCAGTTGTCCGGGAGTGGGGATGGAAGGAGGAACAGAGGGGGCGTGGCTCAATGGCATCTCCGGGGAGGACGTGACCACTGGGGTGGGGTCGGGGCGGGTGTCGGTGGCCGACTCTTGAGCTGATGGACCACACACCTTGTCAACCTGTAGAAGTGAGAGGAAGCAGACAGATGTCAGCATATGTCATCTTTAAGTATGTCCTTGTCCATCCGCAGCTGACAAAGAAACAAACGAACGGTTTCATCAAGGGAATGACACAGATAAACATACACACACTCGCACACACACACACACTGTATCTACACTCAAATTAAAGAAAAGTAACAGAAAGAAGGGGATGGATGCTGAGATCATTGAAATGGAGCACGTTCAGATATATAGACTTTGTGAGAAGACAAGGACAGCAGGAGAGTTATTGCCAAGATGACCGTGCGTTTGTGTGAACGTCCCAGAGTTGACTTTCCCCATAGGTAATGATAATCCGTATATCTCCTCTGAAGCCATTAAACTTCTGGTAGCCTCTGTAAGGAGACAGCCAGGTCAGTCAATGACCACCCCACAACCCAAATCAATTCTGTCTCATTGGCTTAAAAGCCTTGGGCCGTATTAACTGTTCTCCTATTAGGCAGATGGACAGTCTAACGGTTAGCTGGCTGGCAGGGTGGAAAAAAGATACAGATGCTCTATTGTAATTTGATCATCCTGTCATTGGAGGGAATTTCTTTTCCAGCAGAAAAGGCCCTCTTGTATTTCATTAAAGGTTTGAAATAGTTTCTAATTCATCTTATTTTCCACTTTAAAATGTGTGAATCGGTTTGTGAAGATCTATTCACCACTATAGAATATTTCAAGTAATTACAATCCAGATACCATTTTCTGCTGCTGCAAGATTATTTTGGTGCGAAAAGTAAAACCGTCTCAAATTTTTATATGCCATCTGTATCATCTTAACTGTCTGTTTGGCCCATTGTCAGGCCAATGTCATTATTAAGGCAATCTCTTGTGAACCATTAGTTCCAGTGATTTGATCATGACATTTAAGCATCTTGGGGGGGGTTCTGCCTGATTTATGCAAGATATATTTTGTACACATGGCATCATGTTCCCCTTGGGACTGAATGATGTTGTAGAGCTTATTTTTTTGTAGAGATTTTCCTATAGTCCAAAATCTGCAAAAGAAATATTGTTTAGGTTTTTGGGGATGAACTTTAAGAATAACTACAAGGACAGTGAAAATAACACCAAATGTAAAATGTGGCAAACAACTCCTTCAACATATATGGATACACATTTTAATAGACCATCTGACAAGCTTATATGCTTATATGTGCTGAGTTTGCCACGTCCTGAGCATTGAGCTTTTACCTACTGCATTCACTGCAGCTGTCATTCATTTCCAACATGTACTGTATTTTATCATTCAAAATGAGGGATATTTCAACAGCATATAAACAAGGCAACCTGTGATTCATAACTGTCTTAAAAAGTTTCAATCCTGATTTAGGCTCACATGTAAACTATTAATTTACAAGTTTTTGTTCTTCAAACACGGTTTGTCCAATAAAGTATGTTATTTTGGAATGGCCTTTCTAGTGCCACAGTACTCAGATGCAGAAAACATTAAAGACACCAAAGGAGGATGTATGCATTCACTCCCACAATGTGGGACCTGTTTGGAAGTGCTTGCAAAACCTCCAGGCACAAACACATACAGTACACTCACAAACAAACACATACAGTACACACATGAACACACACACACACACACACACACACACACAAACACATACACACACACACACACACACACACAAACAAACTTCCGCCCAAGACCTCCCAAACACTGTGCCCACCGGCTTACTAAACAACGAAATTAACTAAACATAAACAGGCACTTTCTTTCATGCCAAAAAACGAACAACAAAATATATTCATAGGGTTAAAAGGGGATGACAGACGGGGTTAGTAAACACCAGAGAAGCAGAAACATGCCAAACACTCATGTGTGCTAACGGGGCGGCCTATGAATAGCTATAACCCCTAGGGCTAGCATGTACATGCTAGCACGACCAGTCATCACATGTGCCTAATGAAGGCGGTTTAAAGGTTTCCACATAAAGGCAGGGCTATTCCTGACTGAGTAAGACCTGATGAGTGACATGGCCGTGCCACGAATGAGGTGAGTGATTGAGGCACTCAGATGTAGCATCTCTGCTACATCTTAGACCAGAAGGACAGCAGCATGCTAACAGAATGGGACAAGAAGCATAACGTGACATTTAAACTTTTTAATGGGCTGACTCATGTGTCACATTTTCACACTACTAAAAAAAGTGTCCCACTGCCACATCACTCATCATAATGCCATGGTAACTTTCTAACTTTCTTTGATTTTTTTGTCTCATTTTCTGACAAATTTCTCCCTCTCCGTGCCTTTTCTACTGTTTCCCTCACCCTTTGTGTCTTTAATTATCGGCCTCTTTCTCTTTATCTGACTCGCTCTTTCATTTCAACTGCCTCTGCCTCTCCGATTATCTCCCCCCACCATCCACTGTATGCTGTTTCTCCTTTGGTCAATACAAACATGTCAGCAGCTGTGGAGCAGGCGATGGAGGCACACTGGCTCATTGAAGAGATGCTTGTGTTATTGCTTAACCCTTAAAGTCCCCCTGACTCAGAAAATACAGCACATACACATACACAATACACACACGCATACACACACACACACCCACACACTCATGTTCACACGCCAAATCACACACACTCCCACACACACAGAGACAAGTGCCGGTGAGAAATCAATCAATGATATGCAGGACAATAAGACTGAATTTTCTTTGTTTCATGCCATTAGGTTTCTAGTTCTTCAAATGGATTAACATTCATTTTGTAATCACTCTCAAGGCAAACACATTGGACCACTTGTGAACAGGTAAACTGTCAATGAAATAATGGGTTTTCTCTCAAGAAGATTTGGGAAAAGGTTAAAAGGAGATTTCAGCTGCTTGGCACAGTTTTACAGAATTTTCTGTGTGGCCTGTAACAGTTTAAGGCCAAGTTAAACTAACTAAGCAAGAAAGAGGATAATGATCTACCCAGTAGGGGGATTATATATATTTTCTTACTAATTCATGTTGGAAGCTTGCATTCAAAGAAACCTAAACAGCTCAAAGAGACAAACACACATGCACAAATGCACACAAACAGCAGTACACACCAAAACGAATTATATCCTTACAGGCCAGTCTGGGTCCCATTCAGACACCGCAGGACCTGTTGGACCTTGCCCAGATGATGCACACTCCTGTTGGGCCTTGTTCAAACACAAACCCCCTTGAGTCTGATGTGGGGGAAGCGTTTGGGAGGTCTGTAAGTGTGTTTGCGTGTGTGTGTGTTTGTGGTAGGCCTGCCCGGCAGACTGGGTGGTGTCTGAGGTTGTAAGGTTCACAACAACCCACTATTAATAACAATACCCACACATATACACACACGCGTGCCCAGACACCCATAATAATGGACAGCGTCTGCAACATATAGAAACAAGAGGTTGGGAACTGTCTTTGACACCGCCAGAAGAGAAGACCGGAGAGTTTTGACAAGCTCCTAAAAGACAAAACCAAACAGACATGACAGCTGTGCACACAAGCAACCTTACACACATCAACACTTCCCAAGCTAAGCTACACAAAGTGGCACGGCCGACAACGCACACATGTCCTTTTGTGGTGGGGACAGTACATTGACTAACACATCTGCTGCAATATGTTTACGACCAGTTCAGAAAATAGTAAGCATGTACATCGGCAGGGATTTTTATAGCGATTTGGATCAGTTCCTTGCTAAATCTTTCAGAAGTGTTGCCTTAGCCAACAAAGCGGTTAGACAGTCTTCTGCCGAGACAAAAATGTAAATGTTCTCTCCATGTCATCAAGTTCTGTTCTTTCTCTATCACAACAAACCCTGGGTCATATTCATTAGGGCAATGAATTGTAGAAAAAGGCCAGAGTGAGGGAGGGCCTGCCTTAACCTCGAAAGCTCTTCCAGGTTAATCCATTATGAAAGGTTTTGCTGCAGTTTCAAAGGAACTCAAGACAAGGGGTTTCTGTCATTGAGACATCCAATAGAGACTGGGTGAGGCCTCGATTAAAACTGTAATGCGAACGCAAATCAGTCAGACGGCTAACTAAACACATGGCAATGTAAACTAAACAAAATGTCCTTGTAGGGAGAATAAACAAATACACCTAAGACTGAAAATAAATATTCAGACACAGTTTGGGGCCTGGCGAGTGAGGGATAAATGGAAAGAAATGTCCTAAGAACTTAAGATATGAAGGCAGAATTTGGCGGTCTAACCCCACTGACCATTCACCCGACAAATTGACGGATGGCAAAGACGAAAATGCAATGATAAATCAATTATCTCCTAACCTTGATGATGGCATGGGAATGGACGACCAAAGTGTGTGTGTCCCTGGATGCTTTGTGTATGTGTTTTCAACCACCTGTTCTTTCTCGTTATACGTATCTTCAAAAATGTCAGCAATTCCATTTCAAGCATTCCTCAGCCGATTGCCCGGAGAATGAAGGCATAGGATTCCATGGTTTGATGCACTTTGCTAAGCTGTTCAGTCAACAGGGAAAACAAAGGCATGTGTTCTGTTTATATTAAGGAAGGGCAAAGAAATTGGATTTCCCCTACCCGAGGCAAGACAATGTGTGCTATTATATGTTCTGGGTTTGCATGCATGTGTTGACATGTGTATGTCCCTGTCATTGTAATGAATGTCAGTGTTGACATTCATTACCCTTTGTGTTCCTGGGTGTGTGTGTGGGAGATTTCTTGCCTGTCACCATATTGATATAGGATGTGTCCAGCTTAGGGTTAATGCTTAAAATTAAAATCACGGTAGGGTTTGGAGGTTAGTTTTACATACAGGCTTGGATTAAGGCTTTTCAGGTTAGGGTTAGGGTTAAGGAAAATAGGATATGGAATGTAAATAACTTGTGTCCCTAGAAGGATAGAGAGTGTGTGTGTATGTGTATCTATTAAATGTCTGTAATCCACTGCACTCTAGTGTCACTGTATAGTCCCTGTCTCATAGGTCCATGAGTATATCCCAGATCTGTTCTGAGGCCAGGGAGTTAAGAGGAGCAAAGAGCGAGGGAAAGAGCCAGAGAGTGTCCGACCCATCCCAGCTCATCCCAGGCCAGGTCTGGCCCTGAGGGAGTATTGCCTTACTTATGGAGGTGGTGGTCCCAGGGTATCCACTGGGTTTGTTTATCTAGGAATCAGAACGGGGGAACTTTCTCAGTCACCCCTCTCACATTGCATTTTGGGTAGGGGAGGGAAGGGAAGGGGGGGTTAAGGGCTATGCGGTGAGTATGGCCCCCTATTGTCCACTGCTGGCTTTAATTTTGAACTGTGCCTCCTGAAAGGACACTCGTTCAAAAGCTCACTTGGTTGAGCGGCGGACTGTGGGTTGATTGAGAGAGGTTCCTGGGTTGCTGATTCAAATGAATGAGACAGTTTCCCTTGTTTCTCTTTTATGATTCTGATTTAGCTTTTTCATTGGTGTGCGAGGAGTGTTTTCTGGCAACTTTGCTCCATATTTTCCACTGCTGGTTAAAGTTTAAATTAGTGTACTGTCCCTTACGTTCTATATTCTACCAGATCATTTTGAACCACGGGATCATCATCTGAATCAACCAGTGAGTAGAAAATTCTTAGGTCAGAAAGCTCTATAAAGGAGCGCAGACCTAATACTCCCTTATATACACCATCACACAATATAAAATGTTGATGGCTCAACTGTTAAATGCAGTAGTTGAAAGTTCTCCCATTATAATTTGTTTCATAACAAATTTCTGGAATCTATATTTTTATGGTATGTATGGTTTATCAATAAGGCAGTGATGTTCTCTAGCTAGTTTGTCCATCCTCCAAAGCTGGTTATTCATTCTGGACAGATGTAACACACACACTCAAATGAACACACTCAAAAATCCACTATACAACACCAGTGTGTCATGGGAACAAAACACTGTGTCTGCCACCACACAGGACACTGAAGAATCATTCACATTAGTGTCAATCCAAAAGTGCTGACTAAAAGCAAAAAACAGCACCTTTGGTAGCTCAGTTGGTAAAGTGGAGGGCTGTAGCTGAAAGTTAGAGATCCTTAGGTCGCTGGCTCAAAGGTGGTTATTGTTTCTGGGTTTTTTTATCTGTTTTACGTCAGTCCCACAACTAGGTTAAAGATACTCAATTACTTTGCTAGTCAAGCAACCACTCCCTTACAAAACACATTGGATTACTGAAATGGCTGTCAAATTGCAGTAATGTTGTTTTGGGGGAAATTAAAGGCAAATTATACTCAGTCTATTGAACATACTGAATTTATGCTGCTCTGTTTGTGATGTCCTATTGAAGGGTGATGTACAAAATATCATCAGCGGCTTATTCATCTCTAATCAGATTAGCAAAGTCACTGCTGCAATATCAAGATGTTGCTTTAACCATGAGCTCTTGCTCTGACCTCACCTAAACCATTGTTTTCTGTGACCAATTAGATGTTTTCTGTGACAGAGAAGTCTTTAGGGAAGTGTAAAAAAATCCAGATGTTCAAATTTTGCACTTCTCTCAGGCTAGTTGACCCACCTATTTAAATTCCCACCTATTGCCTTATTTTACGTATATCTGTGCCATCACCCCATGGATGGCTCAGCTGGATCAGCTGAAGATTGTAGATGAAAAAGCAGAGATCATTCTATTGCTGGTTCGAATCTGGTTTTAAAAAGGTTTATGTTTTCCAATAGCTTTATTATTTGTAAGGTCAAGACTGCGACCAAGTCTTGGGAATTGTCTGGAGAACTGTTACTCACTAATGAATAAGCTATTGAGGCCTGGTCTGACCATCCGTTATATGAAACTATAGTTTAACCAGGTTTTCAAACAATATAGAGGCCATACTCAGCATTTTGGCTAAAACTGAAATGGCTAGCAGTTAGCTCAAAAGCCAACGTGGCGTAATGAACTATGATAAATGGAGGGAAAGAACAAGCACTGTATCAGGCCAAGATGGATAATCCCCAGCCTATTCAAATGTTTACTCATCCTAATCCATGTGGACATGTGCCAATATATTTTTGCCTGTTTCATTGATTTGACTTCCCATGTACACAACATACAAAAAGGGTTTATCCTACTGTCTATGTAGAAATTAAACTGTAGACTTGGCTAAGCCTTAATGAACTGTCTGTATAGATTTATAGGCTAACATTAGCCCTACAGAAAACACTTATATTATAGACAGATAGAAAACACTTATATTACAGACAGATAGAAAATGTGGTAAAATCTCGGTACCTACATTTACTTTTCAATAGGTTAGGTACGTGACCGGCTACAAGTTAATCATTTTATTCAAAAACTGGTCAGTGTGGAACAAGTAGGCTAGATGATTGAAAACACCCATGTAAAATGTGGCAGAGAGAAGAAGTGTACCCAGGACTGCAATGTGTACCATTTACAGACTTACAGGTAATTATAAAGAAGCTCATACTGTACACAGAACTTTTAAAAGTTATTCGGCTCAGAAATCTAGTTCCACATTTAGAACTAACAGGGATCATCCACCCCCTGCTGATCTACAAGCCTTGAGCACCATGTGAAATCAAAAGGAAAAATCCAAATTCATTTAAAACTATTTACAGATAATCTGACATGTTAATTATCATATTAAAAACATATTCAAACCCTTACCACATTTGTTCAGGTGCAATATATTACCTCATTGAGTCACACAAATGATTGATGGACTCCAACTGTGAATGAAATTAGTGAATTTCCTGCATAAAGTGAATCAGTGAGGATAAATTCAGCTCTCTCTGAATTGTGCCATTGTATGGTAGTGACTTTGAAAAGAAAGAATCTAAGACAAAAGAGCATTCCAAGTATGTCAGGGATGTGATTACATAGAAGCGCCCTTTTGGGAAGAGTACAAAACCATTTCAAGGCATTGAGTATTTCCGAGCTTAGTGCATGACTTGAAAAGCAACAAAACTGCCACCACATTACCTGGACCCTAGAAAAGCTACTGTGAGGCCACATGTGACTGAATGAGTTACAGAAGCCAATTGCTGCGATGAACGATGACATTTATATATAGTATCAATGATCTACAGACATTCCACACAAAGGCCCTTTATGGGAGTGTGTCAAGAATTTGCCCTGGCTGAACCTAAAAACAAATCCAAGCTACTGTAACCTGGCTAAGACTGCTACCACATTGAAGTCAGATCTATGAGCTCAGTAACTACAGGGTTGGTTGTAAAATAAATATATATTTGACAATATTGGGTCTAGCAATTTGATAATATCGTAGGATTATTACTGGGTCTAGCAATTATGTTTACAGAGGCCAAGCTCTTAATGAAATCCATTCTTTATTTTTATTTGCAAGGGGATGACTGCATTCTTTTCACAAGGTCAAGGGTGTTTATTTTTGTGTGTAATATAGCTGTGATTTGAGCAATGACTCAGACCATTTAAAGCAATGGTGTTAGCAGAACGACAGTAGTTTTGCAACAGTGTTTACATTT
This sequence comes from Esox niger, assembly GCA_016801105.1. Lineage (NCBI taxonomy): Eukaryota > Metazoa > Chordata > Actinopteri > Esociformes > Esocidae > Esox > Esox niger. The sequence continues at coordinate 3,633 of JACXGJ010000764.1, read as the reverse complement.
TTATTGGAGACAAATGTATACTGTGTTTTGGCTACTGACCATTAGGCATTTGTAAATGATTTTCTTTAAGAATCACAGTACAGGTACAAGTTGTGCTCATAAATTTGCATACCCTGGCAGAAATTGGGACATTTTCGCATTGATTTTGAAAACATGACTAATCATGCAAATAATCTGTCCTTTATTTAAGGATAGTGGTCATATGAAGCCATTAATGACCACATAGTTGTTTGGCTCATTTTCAAATCATAATAACAGAAATCACCCAAATGGCCCTGATGAAAAGTTTACATACCAATGAATGTTTGGCCTAGTTACAAACACACAAGGTGACAAACACAGGTGAAAATGGCAATTAAATGTGAATTCCCGAATCCAGTGGCTTTTTAAATTGCAGTTAGTGTCTGTGTATAAATAGTCAATGAGTTTGTTAGCGTGGATGCATTGAGCAGGCTGAATATTGAGCCATGGGGAGCAGAAAAGGACTGTCAAAAGACCTGCATAACAAGGTAATGGAACTTATTACTGGAAAGGGATATAAAATTATATCCAAAGCGAGAAATCCTTAATGAGAAATACAGGCTGGAAAAAGACGGTGTGGTTGTTTCAAGGAGCACAATATGACGATACTAGTGAACAGTATACCATCCTCACTGTGAAGCATGGTGGTGTCTCCCTGATATTTTGGGTGTGTGAACTCTAGAGGCATGGGGACTTTTGTGAAAAATTCTGCCAAGATGAATGCAGCTAGTTATTAGAAAATAGTGGCAGACAATTTGCATTCTCTTGTGCAAAAGTTGTGCATGGGTCGCTCTTGGACATTCCAGCACGACAATGCAGGAATTCCTCAACACAAGGCCAAGTTGACCCTCCAGTGGTTACAGCAGAAAAAGGCAGTACACACTATTAAGAGCTAAGGGTATGCAGACGTTTTATGTGGAGTCACTTCATTTTTTCTTTGTTACCATGTTTTGTTTTATGATTGTGCCATTCTGTTATGACCTACTGTTGAATGTGAGTCCCATAAGACATAAAAGACGTGTTTTGCCTGCTCACTCAAGTTTTCTTTACAAATGGTACATATATTACCAATTCTCAAAGGGTACAGCACAACCGTATATAATGAACTTGCCTGTCCAGAAAGGTATTTCGCCAACGCAGACTGTCCCTTTAAGGTCATTAATGACACTGAATTACGCTCTAAATTATATTTTTAACAATGGCATCTTAGATACTGATATCTAATGAAAACTCTAGAACAATGAAAAGCATTATTTACAGGCCAAATTCTGTGGTATACGGAATTCAGAAAATATCAAAGCCACATACAGACTTAAAATTCTACAGAAAGAATGAACCGAATACAAACCAAACTTCCCAGAAAAACCAATTGTCTCTGACAGACAAAAATACCATCTGAAAGTACTCATAACACATTACTCCTAAAGTCTCTCCAGAAGCATTGAACACTATAATTAATAGAAAGAGCACTGTGTGAATATGTGTGTGTGTGCGCATTTAATCTCACCAAAACGACCAGTGGGAAGTTGTGCATCAGTATAAATTCCCTCTGTCTCCATCCATATCCCGTTAACCTCTCTGGGGACCACACGGCGAGAACAAATCCAACATCTACATCAATCACAGACGCGCACACACACACACACTCACCACATATAGACTCCTTGTTTTTTCTCCTATGTATTTGGCAATACATTCTGTTATTGGCAGTACTACAGACCAGCCAGAATGTGTGTCAAACCATAGTGAACCAATTGGAGTGCTTCGTCCTTAGACCTAAATCGCAGAGAACAGAATTGCTGCTTGTCTTTGAAGTTCAGCTAATTTAATGTAATTTTGACGAAAGAGCAACCTGTCTTCATAATGCAGGATACTCCACGTTACAGAAGGGAGTGAGAGTCCAAAAAAGGCAGTTGGGAAAATAATGTCTGATATGCTACTACGTGTGATTTACTGGAAACAATGACAACTAAGAACACGTGGGCCCAACCCATCGGCCCCACATGACCCTTATGGGACTTCTCCATTGGGCCCTGCGGCACGCATGTCTCCCCACACTTCCTTGGAGACAGTTATCTGTTCCCTCGAAGCCGCAAACCCTTTCATAGCCAAGAAAATTTACTACATACTCCCCCTGCTCTCTCTCCACAGCCATCACTCTTGACTTTCACTGCCCGTCTTCCTCTGTCTCTTTCATTGCCTACTTTCCCCTCCTGTATATCAAACCATCCCATTCTATATTTTAGTCAATGAGAGTTTCTTCCAGAGCCATTTAGGGTTAAGCGCCTTGCTCAAGAGTAAAACAATATTTTTTTCTTCTGTCATGTTGGCCCTGGGATTTGAACAGGAGACTTTTCCATTCATTGACACAAAAGAGCCTTCAAGCTCCTTATTCTTATCAAGACTCCATATTGGTCTCCTCCACCTTCTGCTTCTCTCTGTGTGCTCATGAAAAGAAATGTGTTATCTGGAACCTAAAAGGTTTCTTCATCTCCTTCGGATAACCCTTTGAAGAGCTCTTTTTTTGGCTACAGGGGTTCAGTGATCTAAGCTGCTGCGTCCAGTGCACATATAATGTTGGGGTGGGAGATTGAAATGTACCTACAGCTCTATCAAATTTCTCCTCAATCTTTCAATGTTTTCCTGTTAAATAAAATATGAAATTCCTGAAAAAATATGTACATTTTGAGTCCACAAAGAACCCTTTCCACTGAAAAGTCTACAAGGAACCCACCTTGTTATCTCCCAGCAGACTCGGGAATGTCAATGTCAAGATAGGTGTTTCCCAAAGCATATTTGATGCTTTACTGGTCCTTATCAGGTTGCTAGCTCCTGGGCTAGACAGCAAGCACGATTCATTGTTCTGGTCTCGCAATGATACAGCTAACTGTAATGCTGAGACATTATTGCAGACCCAAATGTTTTATTTGGAAAGAAAAATTGTTTCATAAAAGAACAATTAATTCTTCACAAACAGGGACAGCAGAAGAACCCTGTTTCTAAGAGTGTAGGGCCCAGGCCAATCCTTCTGTCTCTAGCCTGTTCTCTGTTGCATTCTAAACGATGTCTGAGCTAATTTAATGGAGAGTCAGACATCATTTGACTGATATAAACCGAGCCAGCTCATATATCACATTAACTGTACGGGATCTCTGACATAGTTCTAACTATAGGGAACACTCCGTTTTTCTCCAATCCGATCCTTGTTTACCAGCATTATATCATTCACAGATGATTTTAAAATAACTGTTTTTTTGTTTTTTTATTTTTTATAAATGACGGGTTTTGCTTTGGAGTTTGGTGACTTGGATTGTCAACCAATCTCCATCGTTGTAAACACATTTGGAGAATTCTGCCTGAATTATGTATGTGGCAGAGGTTCTCAGAGGATAAGATGAATTTACTGACAGAGGGAGAAGCAGAGGGAGAGGGAGAGAGGCAAGGAGGGGCGAGAAAGGCTGTGGGGAAGAGGCTGGGGGACAAGAGAGGCAGGGGGAGAGGGAGAGAGGCGGAGGGAGAGGGAGAAAGGCAGAGGGAGGGGGAGAGAGGCAGAGGGAGGGAGAGAGGCAGAGGAAGGGAGAAAGGCAGAGGGAGGGGGAGAGGCAGAGGGAG
>JACXGJ010000763.1:0-107056 GCA_016801105.1 Esox niger | reverse complement strand
GATGAAGCAAGCAGTGTTATATTAGTCAAGACAGAGGTAATCCAAACAGAGCAATAGTTGGAAGCTTGATAGACATCCAGTTTCTTGTGGTATGGCACAATTTCTGTTATAATAACTGTTCACTGGAAACCAGTGCTGGATTTTTAACTTCCAGGAACTGCTGTTTAACATTTGTATTCAAAGGGTTGATGTTAACATTTGCTGTAATAAGAACTCATATTGAATGAATTTAGAAAACAACGTTTATAAAAAAAAAATATTCAACAGAATCATCTGCAAACACAAAGCAATATGATTGCAAATGAAATGTAATTCACAATAATAATGGAACTCAAATCTATCAGGCTACAATCTTAGGGAGTTGTGTAATAACTGGAAAAACTCCCAACAACAACATCGTCATAATATGTGTTATAAAGCCAAGACGTTTAACATACAGTTACTATAACAAATGGTTACATAAAGTCTCAAAAAGTAGGCCTGGATGCAGCAACCAATGCTAAATAAAAGACAAAATATCAAACTAAAAGAAAATAATGCCAACTACACACAGTGCTGAAACTTTGTGCAGTATCTCTACATGCTCCTCAACTTATGAATGGCCCCTGGAGAATATGACAGCATTTGCAATGATGAGCAAGACCACACCAAGTGTTGCCAAGGTCAGGGCCACAATGTTGTAGCGCTGTGCAGTATTCCCATGTATTCTTGCTCCCTCCAAATCTCCAACCACCTTTCTGTCCCTGGACTGAAACAATAAAATGTGGAATTATAATAGAATCACAAATGTGCTGTTCATGTCGCTATACAAATTAGTGAAAAGGTATCTTTTTACAACTTGAAACTAGATTGTTCCTTAATCTGAAAATAGGCTATGGTCAAATAGCAACTGTCATCTTGTCACCTCCAGTTTAAATGTAATAAAAGTAACAGGGGCTTCTGAGCATCTTTTTAATGGCCAAATATTATGACAAAACAGAGTTGATTAAAGGTGATTAGAAACTGTTTTATAAATTGCTTTTTACTTTAATAAATTATTAGCTACGCTTAACTAAAGTTATCCAACGTCTGTAATGGGAGTTTTAAGCAACAATACTATGTATTGCATTTTACTCTGGCACATAGACTGCTTTCAGGTTCAGGACATTTCTAACATTAAATAGCAAAATAGTTCAGTTGTACTTTAACAACATCCGCACAAACCAAAACATCCAGCTTTAAAGCCAACAATGCACAGCAATGTGATGAATCACTAGCAGAATATAATTTCAGTGATTTATAATTATTTTGGAGGTTAGTTCTAAAGCCCCTACTTATAAGAAACAAATCCAAATTACAGATATAGAAAATTGTTAAACGGACCAACTATTGATAATAACAATAATTCAAACATACCTTTATGGAATAATACAATGCTACCAGTCCTAAACAGAATGGGTTGCAGTAGACAAAGCTTAAAAGTGACCAGATAATATGATCCTTGGGCTGAAGCAAAACATGCTGATGTTTTTGGACAGCATCAGCATGTTTTGCCTCAGGCACTTGAGGCTCTTGCAGACGAATGTACTTATTTCCCTGCACTGTGACTGAATCAAGAGGGTATGTAGGTGGTTGATCCATGGCAAATATACTTATTTTGCTTTTTTGTTGAAAAATTCAGTTATTAAGAAGAAATAGAAAGCCAAAGAAAGATTTCTTTATATTGTAAGGAGAGGTGGAGGCAGTAGGGGGAGTGGTGAAGGATTCTTGCATAATGCAAGTTTCCAGTAAATGGTTACGTTTATTTTCGGGAAGCACTGCCCTCTCTGGCAGAATTGCTGTGGAATTTTAGCAGATGATGGGGCTGTTAGTGTGGGAGAGAAGAACATCCTGTACTCATGTGCACTAAAGAGCTACATCCTAAACTACCATGACTTAAGCAGCCGCCCATATTTCCATCTCTTGCAGACTCACTGAGTTTATTGCATTTTCCCTTAGCAACCTGATTTATACAGATTTGAAATGCAGTGCCTTGCAAAAGTATTCACCCCCTGTCGTTAACATATTTTTTTTAATTACTGCCTTTAGTTCATTGTTTTTTTATTGTATGTGATGGATCAGAACACAATAGTCTAACTTAGAGAAGTGAAATGAGAATAATATGTACATAAAACAATTTTTTTTAATGAAAAAAGGCATGTGCATATGTATTCACCCTCTTTGTTATGTAGCCCATAAAAAGCTCTGGTGCAACCAATTACCTTCAGAAGTCACATTATTAGTGAAATGATGTCCACCTGTGTGTAATTTAAGTGTCACATGATCTGTCAGTACATATACACACCTTTTTTGAAAGGCCACAGAGGCTGCAACACCTAAGCAAGAGGCACCACTAACCAAACACTGCCATAAAGACCAAGGAACTCTCCAAACAAGTAAGGGACAATGTTGTTGAGAAGTCAGGGTTAGGTTATACAAAAATATCAAAATCTTTGATGATCCCCAGGAGCACCATAAAATCTATCAAAACCAAATGGAAAGAATATGGCACAACAGAAAACCTCCTAAGAGACAACCACCCACCAAAACTCACAGACCGGTCAAGGAGGGCGTTAATCAGAGACAGCACAGAGATTGAAATAACCCTGGAGGAGCTGCAGAGTTCCACAGCAGAGACTGGAGTATCTGTACCTAAGACGACAATTAGCTGTACGCTCCATAGAGTTGGCCTTTATGGCAGAGGAGCCAAAGAAAGCCATTACTTTCAGCAAAAAACAAAATGGCATGTTTTGAGTTTACAAAAAGGGGAAACTCACAAAATGTATGGAGGAAGGTGCTCTGGTCTGATGAGAAAAAACGCTATGTCTGGCACAAACCCAACACATCACACAAAGAACACCATCCCCACAGTGAAACATGGTGCTGGCAGGATCATGCGGTGGAGATGTTTTTCAGCAGCTGGGACTGGGAAACTGGTCAGAGTTGAGGGAAAGATGGAAGGTGCTAAATACAGGGATATTCTTGAGCAAAACCTGTACCACTCTGTGTGTAATTTGAGGCTAGGATGTAGGTTCACCTTCCAGCAGGACAATGACTCCAAACACACTGCTAAAGCAACAGTTGAGTGGTTTAAGGGGAAACATATAAATGTGTTGGAATGGCCTAGTCAAAGCCCAGACCTCAATCCAATAGAAAATCTGTGTTCAGACTTAAAGATTGCGGTTCACAAGCACAAACAATCCACCTTGAAGTAGCTGGAGCAGTTTTGCAAAGAGGAATGGGCAACAATCCCAGTGGTAAGATGTGGCCAGCTCATAGAGATCTATCCAAAGTGACTTGGAGCTGTGATTGATGCAAGGGGGGTAAAAAGTTATGCACAGACTTTCGGGTATTTGTCCTCAAATAATCCATGTTAATTCCAGGTTGTGAGGCATCAAAATACGAAAAATGCCAAGGGGGTGAATACTTTTGCAAGGCACTGTATATTAGATTTGACAATGTTAATATTCTAAATTCTAGAGTTAATTCATGAAGCAGTTTAAGTAACTTACGATTAAATGGCTTCACATTGTTAGCTTCCTGTTCTGATGTCCAAGAACAAAAAGTTATGCAACCAAAAGTCAGGGGAGAGCCATCTTTATTCAGCATGAGACATTGATGTAAACAGGTCATAGTTCCCTCTCTCTCTCTCTCTCTCTCTCCTTTGTGCTTCTCCAAAGAATACAGGAAGTTCCACAGTACTTATAAAGGGAGGCGGCCTAGGGTCAAACCCAGCCAAATACCCTCCAATAAGAAAGACCTAAATGACCCTTGTATGGGTTGTTCCAACATATGGTCAATGGTCCTATCCCTCAAGCCTGTGACAGTTACATGGGCAACTCCTAGCAGGAGGCATAGACAGGACGTGTGTTCTATCTATACACCTGTGCTCAAGAGTTAATTAGTACCTCTGTGTTCTGTTAAGTGTCTCAAGTCAACTTTCTCTCAACAGTCTAAGATTTACTTAGGTATTATTGTTTGTAAACATATTTTCTAACTACAGGTGCTGGTTATATCATGAAAAAGTTGATTTATTTCAGTAATTCCATTAAAAAAGTGATACTTGTATAATGTATACAGTCATTCCACACAGACTGATATATTTCAAATGTTCATTCCTTTTAATTTTGATGATTATAACTGACAACTAATGAAAATTCCCAAATCAGTATCTCAGAAAATTAGAATATTGTGAAAAGGTTCAATATTGTAGACACCTGGTGCCACACTCTAATCAGCTAATTAACTCAAAACACCTGCAAAGGCCTTTAAACGGTCCCTTAGTCTAGTTCTGTAGGCTACACAATCATGGGGAAGATTGCTGTCCAAAAGACGACCAGCTATCCAAAAGACGACCATTGACACCTTGCACAAGGAGGGCAAGACACAAAAGGTCATTGCTAATGAGGCCGGCTGTTCACAGAGCTCTGTGTCCAAGCACATTAATAGAGAGACGAAGGGAAGGATAAGATGTGGTAGAAAAAAGTGTACAAGCAATAGGGATAACCGAACCCTGGAGAGGATTGTGAAACAAAATCCATTCAAAAATGTGGGGGAGATTCACAAAGAGTGGACTTCAGCTGGATTCAGTGCTTCAAGGCCCACCACACACAGACGTATGCAAGACATGGGTTTCAGCTGTCACATTTCTTGTGTCAAGCCACTCTTGAACACGACAGCGTCAGAAGCGTCTTGCCTGGGCTAAAGTCAAAAAGGACTAGACTGCTGCCGAGTGGTCCAAAGTTATGTTTTCTGATGATAGTACATTTTGCATTTCCTTTGGAAATCAAGGTCCCAGAGCCTGGAGGAAGAGAGGAGGGGCACAGAATCCACATTGCTTGATGTCAGTGTAAAGTTTCCTCAGTCAGTGATGGTTTGGGATGCCGTGTCATCTGCTGGTGTTGGTCCACTGTGTTTTCTGAGGTCCAAGGTCAACGCAGCCGTCTACCAGGAAGTTTTAGAGCCCTTAATGCTTCCTGCTGCTGACCAACTTCATGGAAATGCAGATTTCCTTTTCCAACAGGACTTGGCACCTGCACACAGTGCCAAAGCTACCAGTACCTGGTTTAAGGACCATGGTATCCCTGTTCTTAATTGGCCAGCAAACTTGCCAGACCTTAACCCTATAGAAAATCTATGGGGTATTGTGAAGAGGAAGATGCGATACGCCAGACCCAACAACGCAGAAGGGCTGAAGACCACTATCAGAGCAACCTGGGCTCTCATAATACCTGAGCAGTGCCACAGACTGATTGACTCTATGCCACGTTGCTTTGCTGCAGTAATTCAGGCAAAAGGAGCCCTAACTAAGTAGTGAGTGCTGTACATGCTCATACTTTTCATGTTCATACTTTTCAGTTGGCCAACATTTCTAAAAATCTTTGTTTGTATTGGTCTTAATTAATATTCAAATTTTCTGAGATACTGATTTTGGGGTTTTCATTAGTTGTCAGTTTTAATCATCACAATTAAATGAAATAAACAATTGAAATATATCAGTCTGTGTGGAATTAATTTATACATGTTTCAAGTTTCACTTTTTGCTTTGCTGCTTGTTCTGTGTTGCTTTTGATGCATGTTTTTGTATAGTGTTATTATTGATTCATTGTGTTATCTTCTTATTTATATATTATAATTACTGTTAATTTTTAACTTTTACTGGCACTACTGGGAGTAGAAAACCAAGGATTTAATTGCCATAACTTGTTATTGCAAATGACAAATAAACCTTTTGATCTTTTGAACTTCAATAGCTAACAGAAAAGTTGCCAGTAATTCTTTCTACACATCCAAGCAACATGCAGATTATTATCCACACTGGGTCGTGTAGAATTTGACATTCCGCAAAGGAAAACTGGCTCTGAGACCCTGAAAGAGGATTTTTCTATGCAAGTGAAAAAAAAAAAAAATTTCAACAACACGCTTTCATCTCAGGCCCCATTTCAACCTTGGGGAAAGGAATCAAATCTATAAGTAGACTCCTTGGGCTGAATATTTGGCTGACATTGGCGTGCCTCAACAACGGGATAAGGTTTATTGACAATTTCTATATTTTTGGGAACTGTAAAGACTGCTTTAGACCTGGGATGCTGGCTGCTTTGTGCCAACATACATCACGCTTTTGGAATGCCATGTCCAAACAAGACAAACAAGAAAAGCAAGAAGGACCGTTCTCATAGGCAAAGTATACACCCCCCCCTCTCCTGACGCTCTATAATCAACCAATGCTTCCAGGAATTGTCCCAAATGGGGGCACAACAACTCCCACCCCCTCCACAACAGATACCCTCTCCACCTCAATCACATCCGCCCTCCCCCTCTACCAGTTATAACCAAGAAGATCATAGCCAATTTTTCCCTATGTCCCACTCCCCACCCCCCCACCCCCCCCTCCGGTTTAAAACAATTGCTTAGACAACTACCACATTGTCAACAACTGTGTCCTTTATTTCCACAGTGCACAGAAATTACTTGGTGATGTGCTTCTCGTCCCTGCTATAGTGAAAACAGCAATGCCTACTGTTTTAGCACAATCTACGATCCAGTGTCTGTATTCCTATGTGGATTAGAAATAGAAGGAATCATGTGCATGCAACTTATAAAGTAAGCTTATCTAATCTGTCAACTGTAACATGTCAACCTTCAAGTCCAGGAACCCCTACAATATCATTAAAAATATTATAAATTGATTTACATTTTAAAGCGGGAAATTTGTATTTGATCCCCTCTCAATAGGATAGATTTCTGGCTCCCATGTGTTTTTCTGTCACGTCCTCGCCTCCGTGATTCCGTGGAGGCGGTGCCTCCCCTCCCTGGGCTGAGATCGCCACACCTGTTCACCATGATCCACTCCCACACCTGTTCTCAATCAGCGATCACACACCTGATTCCACTTGCCTCCTTACCAACAGTATTTTTATGGAACCCTGACAACTCGTCCATGCCGGATCATGGTCTATATTCGTATGTGCTCTTTGGCTTCTCGCAAGTCTGCTTTCCATTTGTCAGAGTCTATCATGTGTCTCCTACCTGCAGGAACCTCTGCCGCTAGCCTGTGTTCCGATCCTTTGCCCAACCATGACTACTCTGCCTACCTACCTGTACTGCTGCAGCCAGCCCGTGTACCGATCGCCTTCCCAACCACAATTACTCTGTCTGCTACTTCCCCTCGCTCTTCCAGTCTGCGCTTGGGCACCCCTGACACTTTTCTACAGGTAACGAACGGAGATTAAAAGCACACTTAAAGGGAGTGCTCCTAATCTCAGTGTGTTACTTGTATAAAAGATGCCTGTACACAGAAGCAATCAATCAATTAGATCAGATTCCAATCTCTCCACCATGGCCTAGACTGAAGAGCTGTCCATTGTTGCCAGGGACAAGATTGTAGACCTACACAAGGCTGAAATGGGTGACAAGACCATCGCTATGCAGGTTGGTGAGAAGGTGACAACAGTTGATGCGATTATTTGCAAACGGAAGAAACACAAAAGAACTGTCAGTCTCTCTCGTTCTGGGACTCCATGCAATATCTCACCTCATGGAGTTGCAATGACCATGAGAACAGTGAGGAATCAGCCTAGAGCTCCATGGGAGGATCTTGACATTGATTTCAAAGCAGATGGGACCATAGTCACCAAAAAAACAATTGGTAACACATTACGCCGTGAAGGACTAAAATCTTGCAGCGCCCACAAGGTCACTCTGCTCAAGAAAGCATATGTACAGGCCCGTCTGAAGTTTGCCAATGAACATCTGAATGATTCAGAGGGGAACTGTGTGAAAGTGTTGTGGTCAGATCATACCAAAATCAAGCTATGTTGGCATCAACTCAACTCGCTGTGTTTGGAAGAGGGGGAATGCTGCCATCAAACATTGATGAAATTGAGATTTTTGTGTTTGGCATCAAAAAATAAAAGATCAATTATTCGTAAAGAGCTGTATTTGCAGGCCCTTAAAACCAGGGATCAAGAACGTAATCTTGGTGTTCTGATAGACTCAGACCTCAAATTTAACAGTCATATCTAAGCGGTCACCAAATCGGCGGGCTATCATCAAAAAAATATAGCCAGAATCAAAGGCTTGGTTTCCCAAAAGGATCAAGAGAAGCTCATCCATGCTTTTATCTCTAGTGTAATGGCCTCTTAATAACTGGACTTCCCAAAAGACTGTAAAGCAGCTGCAGCTCATTAAGAATGCTGCTGCTGGAATGTTAACCAGGACCAAGAGAACAGAGTATATCACTCTGGTTCTTAAATCTTTGCATTGGCTTCTAGTGGAATAAACGTCCTGAAGATATTAGACATGCCCCAAACATATCCATTTTCTAATCCAGGTTAAAAATACTTCTCTTTTCACATGTCTATCACTGAGCACTTAAATGTAGCCACACTGTTTAGCCTTACAGCTTTTATAGCTTCCTATGTTTTATCCTGTTTTAATTCTTTTCATATATTTTAATTCTATTTTTTAATATTATGATGTTGTTTTGTTATTTTCATTTGAGTATTTGTTTTTATGCTATCGTATTTTTATTTATAGATTTTTCTTTGTAAAGCACAATGAATTGCTTCTATGTATGAATTTTGCTATATAAATAGACATGCATGCTTGCTTTACACACTAACCACATTAATACGTTTTTTTGAGTGTACAGACATTTTTCAAGCAAGTAACCTTGGAAATATGGTTACCCTTAATAACAATCCTGTGTTGAAGAATTCCTGAGTTGTGTAACCAAATCTCCCTCTCTTGAACAGAGCCATAAAAGGATGATTGCTTTCTCCTCTGTATCAACATTTCTTAGGCCACTGCTCAGTGGGAAAGGATATGAAAGTAACAGGGATCTATTAAAACTATGACATCCTTCCTGGAATTGAGCTTGTTTATTCAAACAATGCCAGGATTTCTACTCTAGGATTTAACATTTTACAAATTTTAAATTCTATCTGGGTGAAAAGTAGGGTGAAGTATCAAATACAATTAATTTTGAGGTTGGTTAAAGCAACCATATGTATGATTTTACTGTACTACTATTATTTAATACAAGCATAAATGACCAGAAGACATCTACAGTTAATGTTTTGAATATTTTATTTGATATTATTTTTCCAGGCCCCCTCTGTCAATTTAAACACTTGCTGTTTTTAGATTTCATCACATGAGAACAAGGTGAAGTGGCAAATGTATAAAACACATTTCTGAATGTATGTTTCTGACCATTTCAGATTCAGTAAGTTTTATAATGTGCTCTCTGACGTAAGTTGCGAAGGCATTGCTTTTTCCAGGGCCAGACATTTGGGGAAACAGATGTTGCTACGGAGAAGCTTCATAAAGCAGTTTTGCACATTTTGACACATCAGTTTTGCACATGTATCATAGAAAATGTATCATCTATGCTATTGTGCACATAGTACCACAGCTAAATATTCTCTCAGCTTCTTAAGCTGAGAGAAAATTAAACAATTATGAAGCTTTTAGTACTTGCATGTTTAGTATACGGCCCTAAATTGTATCCTTTTGAGTAAATATAAAGTAAACTTGGTAGAGTGATAAATGTGCTCTTTTTGTGTTTCAATGTTAAGCTGAAATGAAGTTTTGTAATATTTGGACATAATAGTATTCATAATATTAGTCATAAATGTAAGTAACACATTTGAACAGACAGTTAATAAAACAAATGGATACATTTGAAATACAAAAGATTTATGTTACAGTTACACACAAACAGTACGACACAAATTAATCTGCATTTCCTGGAGACATATTTCTTTTGTTATGCATGAATTGGTAAAAGACAACACCATAAACAGTGAAGACAAAGAGTAATGCAATGGCTGTTAATGTCAGGGTCACAATGTTGTAGCAACGTGCAGTCTTCCCATGTGCTCGTGCTCCCTCCAAGTCTCCAAGCATCTTCCTATCCCTGGACTGAAAAACAAAATGTCGAGTCAGGGATGTACTTCTGATTATCTTTTAGCATGTAACTTAACAAAATCTACAACTATATTTTATATTTTTCTAAGCTCAGAAAGGAAAATTCGAAATGAAATAATAAATTGGTCATTTGTCTCAGGGGTTTACATATATTTTTGTTGTCAGTTCTATAAAAGTATATAGATGAGGAAACATTTTCTATTAAAAGAAGGCCCAGTGTTAACACTTGTAACCCAGGAAATCTCAAACCTACCTTTATGGAATAATACACTGCTAATATTCCACAACATGGGATTCCATATATGAAGCTGCAAAGGGACCAGATAATGTGGTCCCTGGGTTGAGGCGAAACATGCACAGCTGGTCTCACAATTGCAGAATGTTGCCCTTCCTGACAGTCATTCAGATGAACAATGTTGTTTCCTTGCATTGAGACAAATTCAGGCTGGTACAAAGGTTGATTCATGATAAACAAACTTTGTGTCAAAAAAGAAAAGCTTCCTAGACAAACAGCGGAGCTGAAGGTTCATTTATATCTTTTTGAGGATGACGTCAAGCCAGATGAAAGGTGTGGCAAAGGAGGATTGTTATATAAATTTAACTGTTTATCACCAAGAAACAGTAGTCTATGGGAAAATAAACCATAATGATTATGTTATTTAACAACCATTATTATCTTAAAGGACCACTGCAGGCCACAAAAAGCAATAAAATCATTGTGCAGATCATGTTTCCAACTTGTCAGAGTATGAAAATAGCTTTCCAAGTGTTTGCCTCTCCTGAGGTCCAGTACACAACGGTTCTCACACCTGTCATCAATCACCACTCACACACCTGTCTAAACTCACCTTGTCACCACGTAATACAAGTACAACTCTCTGCCACTTCTCCCCTGCCTGATCAATGGTTCATGTTTACATGCCACATCTCGCGTTTTCCAGACTCTCATCATGCCTTCCTGTGTTCCGACCAATCGCCCGTTCCTGACTATTCTGCCTGTGCCCTGCCTGTACTTCTGTTCCCCGCCGGTATCCTGATCTCTTGCCTGTCCCCGACTACTCTGCCCGTTCCCTGACTGTGCTGCCTGTCTCTTCCCCACTCGCTCCCAGTCCGCGCTTGGATCCTTACCTGTGCCCGTGACAGTCATAGCCATGGGAATCATTATGAATGATTATGAATGTTGTTATTAGGTGTAATTCAGTTGATTATATCATTTGTTATGCAAGGTTGAGATTGACTTTGTGATGACTACTTGACATTAACTAAGACAAAATATCCTGTCAATCTCTTTGTTATGACAACTTGACTTTAACTGAAACAACATCATCTGTCTATGTCTTTGTTATGACGACTTGACTTTGGGAGGAAGTAGGCTTGAGAAACTTAACACAGCACATATGTACTGACTAACTCTGAGCAGGGGAGTATGGCTACGACGTGTTGCCTGAAACTAATGGACCCCACACATCCTGTCCATACTTCCTGCTAGGAGTTGCCCATGTGACTGTCACAGGCTTGTGTAGGACCGTTGACCAAATGCTGGAACATCCAATACAAGGGTCATTTGTATGATAAACCTTTCTTATTGGAGGGTATATGGCTGGTTTTCACCAGTGGCCGCCTCGCTTGTATTTCGGTATAAATACTGTGTATCTTGAAAAACGATGTACTGCTAACATCGACGTCTCATGCTGAATAGAGATGGGTCTCCCCTGACTTACTGGTTGCATAACTTCTGTTCATGGATATTCTATGGAACAGGAAAATAACAACTTTAACCACAACAACATTAAATTGAATTCAACTTTATTGAAATGAAACATGTACAGAACAATGAAATAGAAGGAGTAGGGTAGCATGTCTAAATGAAATGCAGGGAGAGCAGTACTGAGGTTCAGACATGTACCTGTAACTACTGAAAACTGTCAGAGTCCCGTAGGATAAGGGTGGATATGATTAGTGATGGGTCGAGAGTTCAGCAGGGTTACAGCAGATGGGAAAAAGGTGCTCCTGAGAGAAAGTAGGCATGAGAAACTTAACACAACACAGATGTACTGACTAACTCTGAGCAGAGGTGTATAGATAGGAAGTGTTGCCTGATGCTGATGGGCCCCACACATCCTGTCCATACCTCCTGCTAGGAGTTGCACATGTGACTGTCACAGGCTTGAGGGATAAGACCATTGACCATATGCTGGAACATCCCAAACAAGGGTAATTTAGGCCTTTCTTATTGGATTGGCTGGGTTTGACCCTTGGCCGCCTCCGTTGTATTGTAAGTACTGTGGAACTTCCTGTATTCTTTGGAAAGAGAGAGAGTTGGAACTATGTACTGTTAACATCAACTTCTCTTGCTGAAATAAAGACTCTCCCCTGACTTTCTGGTTGCATAACTTTTGTTCTTGGACACCACTGGAACAGGAAGCTAACACCTATATCTGCAACACTGCCAAGAGGACTTTGGACAGTGGCAGCAATGAGTCTTTAGAGCCTGGTAATCGGGGGAGGTATGGACCAAGACCTCGTGTTCTCCTAAATTTAAATGGAGCAGGAGACAAGTAGATTTAGAGAGTGCATTACTTAGGTTTACAAGGTTTTACAGTGGAGTAGGAGAATTAAACCTACTCCCCCCGGCACATTCATTTAGCAGCGTAATACCTTGGGAATGTGACGAGGGATCCAGTGACACTGTTGCCTAACCCCGTGGTTCCCCGGACAGGGCCCAACAGGCAGGAAATCAATCCACCCACATTGCCAAGCATCAACCAAATGGACACCAACCAACAGCAAACACTGTAAAATGAGGGCAGATTATTGCCAGATTATTGAGTACAGCCCAATTGCACAAATGCGCAACAGAGAGACAACAACAAGCCAGGGGCTCTGCCCCCAAATGGCTTTGGAGGGAAGGTATCCCAATGGTGATGAGAGCCCATCTGGCAAGACAGCAAGGATGGAGAGTAGCAAGCCTTTCCGTTCACCTTCACACCCCGGGGCCAGACTACACTTAATCATAGACCAAGCTGAAGAGACAAGTCTTTAGTAGACATTTGAAAGTTTGCACTCAGTCTGTATTTCTAACCTTGGTAGATCATTCCAAAGTAGTGGAGCTCAATGAGAGAATGCCCAGCCACCAGTTGATTGTTTAGAAATTCAAGGTACACTTAGAAGGCCTGCATATTGCGATCGTAGGTTACTTGTAGCTATGTATGGCTGGATAATTTCAGTCCAAGTATTGCCTTATAGGTTAACAATAAAACCTTAAAATCAGCACTAGCCTTAACAGGCAGCCAGTGTCATGAGACTAGTACTGGAGCAATGTGTTCAAATATTTTAGTTCTAGTTAGGATTCTAGCAGCCTTGTTCAGCACTAATTGAAGTTTATTTATTGATTCATCAAATATTTGTGACATGAGCATGGATTTGTTATTCTGCGCCAGTTTTGAGAACATTTTTCAGATTTTTGCAATGTACAGAAGATGGAAACACACAGTCCTTGAGATATATTTGAGATGTTTATCAAAGGATAGATTAGGGTCGAGGGTAAAACTGAGATCACTCAACATTTTTTGAGATACAACCATACCAGCGTTGAGGTTCACTGTAAGTTCTGCCAACAAAACTCTTTGTTTCTTGGGTCCTAAAACCAGCATTGCTATTTTCCTTGAGTTTAAAAGCAAGTCATTCTCTGTCATCCACTTCCTAGTATCTGAAGCATATGCTTCCAAAGTAGTTAATTTTGGCTTCACCATTTTTAATTGAAATATACAGCTGTGTCATCAGCATAACAGTGAAAATTGACATTGTGATTCCGGTTAACATCACCAAGAGGCAGCATGTATTGGGAAAACTATTTAGTGACCATTTAGGAACACCAAACATACTTTTGATTTGACAGTGCATGCCATCCACATATACGAACCGATATCTTTCAATTAAAGACGATTTTATGCAACTTAAACATTCTTTTTTATGGTTTTAGAGAGAAACAGGAGGTTTGATATTGGCCAATATTTGTTCCATATAACTGGATCCAGCTTTATTACTGAGATTTTTTTGTGAGTTTGGTTCACATCAGGAAGATAGGGCACAATTAATGACATTCAACATTGTCTAACCTAGCAAAAGAAGTAGCTTGTTTTTTGTAGGAATCAGGTCTAGGTGACATTTTTAAATCATTACTGATTTAGTGAACGTGTTGAACGATACCAGATTTCTTTTTTTAAGTGACCCCGTTGACACCATGTCAGAAAAGTTCTGGACAACTGAGATTTTGAGGACTATAACTATTTAAGGAGGAGTCAGTAATTTTTTTTCGAATTGTGATGATGTTTTCATCAAAAACTTTAATGTATTCATAACTGCCGAAGTGAAGACCTACTTCACTTGTTCAGCATTGCTTATTAGTTTGTGCACAAATTTGCGACTGTATCAAAAAAAACTAAAAAATATTCACCTCAATCAGGTTGTAGAAATATGCTTAACGAACAGATGCGACTGCTTTTTGGTATTGTAGTGGCTCTCCAAGCTAGACTGAATTCTTCCAACTTTGTGGGGCGCCACTTTCTCTCAAATTTTCTGGAGTCTTGCTTGAATGCAGTAGTATTGTCTGTGTACCAAGGAGCAAGTTTCTTGTTGCGTACTTCTTTTGTTTGTAGTAGAGCAACCATATCTAAATGTATTTGCAGTGTTGAGTTTAGATCCTCGATTATTTCATTTGCTGATTTAGTTACTGATGAGCGAGCCTGGAAGAATATCAAGAAATCTATTTGTGGTAGGAGAATTCACTGTACCTTTTTTTTCCTTTCCAAAAAAGTAGAAAAATCAAGTTTTATATGAGGATCAGATAATTAAAATTCAGAGGCCATTCCAAATTGTATAGTTTGGGTTGCAAGTGGGTTTCTTGTTTTAACGGTAAATATAATTAGACTGTGATCCAATATTCCAGGATTATGGGAAATAATTACTAGATCTACAATATAAATTTTTCGTGACAGGACTAAGTCTAAAATATGATTGTGGCAGTGTGTTGGACCTGAGAAATGTTGGACAAAACACATTGAGTCAATTATGGCTTCAAAGGCTTTTTGGAGAGTCATTGGACTTTTCCATATGAATATTGAAATCGCCAAAAATTAGATTGGTATCCTCCATGACTACAAGGTTAGACATGAATTCAGGAAACTCATTGAGGAATATTATGCACGGCCCGGGCGGCCTGTAAATAGTAGCTATTAACAATTACCCGGGCGGCCTGTAAATAGTAGCTATTAACAATTATCAGCCTGGTTAGATTTCATGAGTAAAACTTAAAAAGAATGAAAACCAGTCACGTATTTAGGTGTGAAATTATATTTACTGTCATAAATAATAGCAACACCCCCACCCCCTACTTTTGGGATAATATGATCACTAGTGTGGCCAGGAGGAGAGGCTTTATTTAGGGCAGTAAATTAATCAGGATGTAGCCATGTTTTACACAGGCCAATGACATCTAGTTTATGATCAGTGATTAATTAATTTACTGCAATTGCTTTGATACGAGGGATCTAACATTAAGGAGTCCTATTTTAAAATGGGAGACACTACAGTCAGTTGTATTAATGACTGATGTGAAGGAAACCTTTATCATAATAAGGTTGCTATTGTTGGCACTACCTTGTTTTATTTTTCACCGCCTGGAACAAATCACAATTTCAATAGGCAGAACAATGCTAACTGTCTGAAAACAATGCATCTTCTTTTGGTTATTTTGACCAGTTTATTTTTTCTTACAAATAATCAATATATAAACAATATTTTTATTTGGGAGTAATGTTGTCAGTAGTTTATTGAATTAAACAACAATGTTCATTTTAATCAAACAGTAAAACCTTAATTTTTCCAGAACTTTAAATAGGTAACTGTTCATATATATATATACTGTAGTTGTGCAATGGCTAGAAAAGTACAAAATGGATAAAAAAAACTTTAGGGCAAATATCGGTAAGTCCCAGCTTTTGCAAAGTCCAGAGAGGGACATTTAACCAGGGTCAAAAGGTTTATTATGTAAGTCAACGTCAGGAATTTTGTTACTAGCCTACGGGACCTTTTCATACTTAGGTGAACTCTGGACAGTCTCCAAATGCAATTTTTACCTCAGCCATTCGATATTTGCTGAAATATGGAATGGTAATTAACGTAACTTAAGTATATTCTTGTGAATCCAAAACCTCACTGCACCATGTATTAAGAATGCACTCTGTAGTTATTTACAGTGGGGCAAAAAAGTATTTAGTCAGCCACCAATTGTGCAAGTTCTCCCACTTAAAATAATGAGAGAGGCCTGTCATTTTCATCATAGGTACACTTCAACTGTGAGAGACAAAATGAGAAAAAAAATCCAGAGAATCACATTGTGTGAGGACTACGTCATCTACTGCCCATGCTCCCCCTGCAGGAGGCGGGCTAAGGCGTTCGAGGTCACCGGCCTTCTGACACCATCGCCCCATCTCATCAACTCATTGCACCTGTTGTCTCGTTTAGTGCACCTGATCATCATTAAGTCATTCCCCTCAGTATATATGTTCCCTCTGCTCCCTTTGTCTTTGTGTGTTATTGTCTCGACTATACAGAGCATATGTCAGATCATCTTTATTAAATGAATATTAATAAAGTTTTAGCTCCGCAGTCCGCTTCCTCCTTCCTCGATCACCAGAACACTGACACATTGTAGGATTTTTTATGAATTTGTTGGTATTTGTGACCCTTATTGCAAAGTGTAAACCATATGAGTGGTTATAATTGGATATTTAATATTTGTAGGGGCTTCATTAGTATGACCTAATTATACTAAATAATTTCTAAAGGCATTTGTGACCATTATTGGTAAGTGTAAACAATATGGGTAGTAATTAATGCATAATTAACGTTTGTATAGTCTTCTTTAGCATGACTTAAGTAGTAAAGCATTATCTACAGGCGTTTGTGACTCTTATTGTAAAGCATGGGCGTCGTTGGGCTTGGGTGTCCGAACTTTTATGAATTGGCCAGCATCTCAAATTATAAAAATATTTTTCAAAAACAAAATAATAAAAAATAGCTCCTGATCTATTCGGGCTAAGCCCCAAATCTATTGTGATCCAAGCAATGCCTCGGTTGTACACTTTTTACTTATAGAATAATAATGAATGGGTAATGTTTGTGGAGTCCTTTATTGACAAATCCCTTTAATTAATGTTTTATTACTATTATGCCATGCTAATTAAGGCTCTACAAGTGTTAATTATCCCTAAAATGACTACCCTTTTGGTGTTGACTTTATAATAAGGGTCAGAATTGCTCTTAATTGATGATTTACTACTATTAAGTCATGGTAATGAGTGGCCCACAAACTTTGGTAATACATTTATTTAGGGCTGCAGCCAGGGTTTAAAAATGAGTGAATTTCTGATTCTTTGTTCTGTCAACATAGTTTATTTGCAATTCATAACAAAATTACACCTAAACACATAAAATGTTATACACTACAGTCACATATAAACTCAATATCTATAATAACATTTGTACAGAGACCTGTTGGCAAAAATACTTTTATTAAAGCTGCACAATTTGTTCACACTCTTCTTGTGTGTGTGTGTGTGTGTGTGTGTGTGTGTGTGTGTGTGTGTGTGTGTGTGTGTGTGTTGCGACAGAGGGAGAGCGAGATTAGAGATAGGAAACAAGAAAGGGAGTCAGGAAAAGATAAGACCAAAAGAGATATAAAAATATTTGGAAAATTATTATTAAGAACATATATTTTCAGATTCTCATATGTAAAAATTGTATTGTGTACTAAGTGAACTATATAAAGTGAAAATACATATGCAAAAAAGGAGATCCACAGCATTACGCAGATACTATAATGTTAGCCATAATGTGCATTCATGTCATTGCCACTTTATATAGTTTGGAACAAAAACGTTTAAACAAGCCCATCCCCCCTCTGAGGTGTAAATAAATTGGTCTGCGCTGGAAAACCTGCGTTTGGTTGTAGAACACACAAACTGTAGACCAATAATCATGGTATTTTTCTCAATTTCTTGGCTCACTGAAATTGCATTAAATAAGAAAGACAAATGTCACCAATCCTGTTTGTAACGTTTAAGGTCAGGATATCGAAGCATAGTCAGGGTGAGGAGGGGTTACAGTTTGGTGGGCTGGGGATTTTAACGCTGCTTTTTTCAGATGATGTGGTCCTTATGGCATCATCGGTCTGTCACTTCCAGCACTCACTGGACCTGTTCGCAGCCGAGTGTGAGGCGATTGGGATAAGGATTAGCAATAGTATTCCCTGATGGCATTGGCCTCTCTCTGTGTGGCTGTGAAGTACTCTCCATATTTGATAGATTGATAGTAGTTTTACAAAGTATAAATTTGTCTTTTCTTCAATTTACTTTTAACACCCAGTCTTTGAAGTCATCATTATGAAGCCAATGCTCTTGAAATGTATATTTTCCTGGCATGTTTGCCTTTGTTAGCAGTTACTTTAGACAGCATATCTTGTCTAAAGTGATTGCCAGTTGACAAACGGGAAAGGGATAAATGGATGCTGAAAAATTAAGTAGACTAACCATAACCATAATCATTACAGGATATGCACGTAATAACCGGATAAAGACGAAAACGGCATGGAAAATACATTTTGATGAATGGCAACTAAAATTTTAACAAGCTACAAAATTCCTTGATATTCCATGACATGGAAAAAAAATATTTAAAAACCCCCGGACTTTGTGGAATATATTTTTTTTAATCCCATGATATTCCAGAAATTCCATGACCAGTGGGAACCCTGAGGGTCCCCTCATCTCCTTTCTGTTTCAAATTCTTAAAATACCTCAGTAAGTCATCCAAAATAACAGAGTTGAGTCTATCTAAAAGCTCGCTATCTAGTTGCATAGAAAAAAAGAATGCAATTGTTTAGTGTTGCTTTCATTCTTCTCTCCTGCCGTGCACTTAACATTAGCTAGACAGCTAATGTAAACTAACTAGCTGATTACATAGCTGCTTAATTCATGATTGTTAACTGTTCTAGTCACACACCTAGTGGCACCTCCTTTTGAGCCCTTGGAACAAAGCTTGTTCTCTATGAAAACGGCCTTGCTCCTCGCCATGTTCTCTGCTAAGCGTGCGAGCAATCTGTATGCGCTCACCATGCGCCCTGGAGGACTGTCCATAAGAGAGGATCTGCGTTGTGCCTTGTTACGTTCGAACCCATTGTTCGTGCATAAGGTAATTACAGGCTCTTATCAATCCAAGGTGATTGGTCTACAATCTTTTCTTCCTCCTCCCCACGCGGACGAGGAGGAGAGGCTGTACTGCTTGTACCCAGTTTGTGCCCTGGCGCATTATTATGAACACACTAGGAGTATTAGATTGACTAATCAGCTGTTTGTGTGTAATGGCTGGGCAGTCTGCTCTCCAAACAACGGCTGTCTCACTGGCTTTGAGATTGTATTGCATTGGCCTATGAATCTTTGGGGTGCGCGGCACCAGAGGGTCTCAGAACCCACTCCACACAGGGGATCACCGCCATTCTGACTCACTCAGTTCTCAGCGCCGCCACTGGCAATCTGTACTGACGTACAAACCTGAATATCCGCCTTAAGCTAACACAATCCTCAACACAGCATAAAAACAGACAGCCTGTGAATATCAAGCAGTCGGCAGACTTTGTGAAACATGTATCAAGAAGGCCTTAGGACTGGCTGTGTGACACCTTGGATGACAGCGCTGAACCCTGCTATGTTCCCCCTGACCCCGACAGTTCGAATCCACCAGTAAACACCCCAAGAAACTACCACTGGCTTGGCGCTCAGCTAGGCCCTCTTAATCTGTCAGACCTTTCAAATGCTGAGAAGAGTTATCACAAAATGTACAAACAAGACACAAGTTTAATCAAAGCAACATTGGGTATAAACCTGGAACACGTTGTTGTGGGTATTCTCCACAAAAGCATCGGATGTGAAGTGGACCACCCGAGCCAGAGAATACATTATTTTCTTAACCTGCCCGATAATTTTGTAAAGAACCATTATGATGAAATTGTTGGGACAGTTTTAACACCGTGACTGAAACATGTGCTGTTCAAGGCATTGAATGCATCAGGACTTCATGCACCGCTGATCAAAGTTCACGTGGCAGCCAAGACCTTTCTGCATGAGGTCATGTCGGAGCCAAATATCACAAAGAGACTCAGTGAGAATAGGGATGAATACATGGATAAATTAATGAGGAAGCTTTACGCTCTAAAGACACTTGGGCTACAATACATAAGATACTGTATTTTAACTGTCACACCATAAGCCATCTTACTCCTCTCGATGGCATAAATCTGTGATTAAAATTGGGAAGACATCAGTATTTTGGCAGAAGTGGCATGATAACGGTATTTGTAACAGTGCTGATCTTTTTGGAGAGGACTTGTTTGAATCATACTCTGACTTATCTATATAATACAAGCTCATTGGGATTTATTTTTTTTGTAAGTACTTACAAATCAGGAGCTGTATTACCACCAAGATTCAGTTTACAGTTGGAAAACACATCATGGATTACTTCATATTACCCGAGGAGTGCCATCGAGCTTCCGTATTCTATACAACAACCAACCAGCTGCTCAGCAATGACTGTAATAACCTAAAAGTAATGTGGGAGAAAGACCTGGGATGTATAATGGAGGACAGGGAGTGGTTGAAAATGTTATCTGACAATGGAAAATGCATAAGGGAATTGAAAGGGAAATTCAACATAAAATATTACACAAATACTTTATGTTTTATGACACCTTAAAGATTATATAGAATCGAGTAATGAACAACAGTTTGTGTTGGAAATGTCAGAAAGAAGCAGGCACCCTATTACACTCTATTTAGGAATGTCCATCAATTCAGCCCTTGTGGAGAATCACTTTGGAATATTTATGCCAGTGTTTTTCAACCCTGCTCCTGGAGGCACACTCCCCTGCATAATTTAGATCTCTCCCTGCTCTGTCACACCTGATTCAAATGATCAGCTCATTATCACATCCTTGATAAGCTACATCATGTGTGTTAGGGCAAAAAGAGATCTAAAGCATACAGGGCATTTTGCCTCCAGGATCAGGGTTGAAAAACACTGATTGAGGCAACTGAGCTGGAAGAAACCTATCAATATCTCCAAGACTCTGTCTATTAGGTGACAGAAGTCCATTAAATAACATATCAAGTAAAGAGTTTTCTGTAATCGTGATTGGCATTACAGTGGCTGCCAGGACAATACTGAAACACTGGAGAACAACTAAAACCCCAGCACTGAAAGAATAGGCTAACGCCATGATAAAAACAGCTTCATATGAGCTTATGCTAAACAGGATAAGCACTGTGAAAACAGATAGAGCACCAGCATGGGATCGTTTCTGGACATGCATCATACTGACTGATAAACCTGTATTATGATCAAGGATGTGCTAATTCTTCCAATTATGATGGGCCCCTAAAGCTGCCGATATTATAGTCTTGCTCTTGTAACTGACTTCATGTATACAGGTGCTGGTCAAATAATTAGAATATCATCAAAAATTAGATTTATTTCAGTCATTCCATTCAAAAAGTGATACTTGTATAATGTATACAGTCATTCCACACAGACTGATATATTTCAAGTGTTCATTCCTTTTAACTTTGATGATTATAACAGACAACTAATGAAAACCCCAAAATCAGTATCTCAGAAAATTTGTATATTGTGAAAAGGTTCTATATCGAAGACACCTGGTGCCACACTAAAATCAGCTAATTAACTCAAAACACCTGCAAAGTCCTTTAAACGGTCCCTTAGTCTAGTTCTGTAGGCTACACAATCATGGGGAAGACTGCTGTCCAAAAGATGACCAGCTATCCAAAAGACGACCATTGACACCTTGCACAAGGAGGGCAAGACACAAAAGGTCATTGCTAATGAGGCCGGCTGTTCACAGAGCTCTGTGTCCAAGCACATTAATAGAGAGGCGAAGGGAAGGATAAGATGTGGTAGAAAAAAGTATACAAGCTATAGGGATAACCGCACCCTGGAGAGGATTGTGAAACAAAACCCATTCAAAAATGTGGAGATTCACAAAGAGTGGACTTCAGCTGGAGTCAGTGCTTCAAGAACCACCACACACAGACGTATGCAAGACATGGGTTTCAGCTGTCGCATTCCTTGTGTCAAGACACTCTTGAACAAGACACAGTGTCAGAAGCATCTCGCCTGGGCTCAAGACAAAAGGTACTGGACTGCTGCCGAGTGGTCCAAAGTTATGTTCTCTGATGAAAGTAAATTTTGCATTTCCTTTGGCAATCAAGGTCCCAGAGAGGAGAGGCACAGAATCCACATTTCTTGAAATCCAGTGTAAAGTTTCCAGTCAGTGATGGTTTGAGGTGCCATGTCATCTGCTGGTGTTGGTCCACTGTGTTTTCTGAGGTCCAAGGTCAACGCAGCCGTCTACCAGGAAGTTTTAGAGCACTTCATGCTTCCTGCTGCTGACCAACTTTATGGAAATGCAGATTTCATTTTCCAACAGGACTTGGCACCTGCACACAGTGCCAAAGCTACCAGTACCTGGTTTAAGGACCATGGTATCCCTGTTCTTAATTGGCCAGCAAACTTGCCTGACCTTAACCCTATAGAAAATCTATGGGGTATTGTGAAGAGGAAGATGCGATACGCCAGACCCAACAATGCAGAAGGGCTGAAGACCACTATCAGAGCAACCTGGGCTCTCATAACACCTGAGCAGTGCCACACACTGATCGACTCCATGCCACGCCGCATTGCTGCAGTAATTTGGGCAAAAGGGGCCTCAACTAAGTATTGAGTGCTGTACATGCCCATACTTTTCATGTTCATACTTTTCACTTGGCCAACATTTCTAAAAATCCTTTTTTTGTATTGGTCTTAAGTAATATTCTAATTTTCTGAGATATTGCTTTTGGGGTGTTCATTAGTTGTCAGTTATAATCATCAACATTAAAAGGAGTGAACACTTGAAATATATCAGTCCGTGTGGATACATTATTGCAAGTTTCACTTTTTAAATGGAATTATGGAAATTAATAAACTGTTTGATGATATTCTAATTATATGACCAGCAGCTGTATATACATATCCGTATGTATACACACATATTCATATATCCATATATATATATATATATATATATATATATATATATATATATATATATATATATATATATATATATATATATATATATATATATATATATATATATATATATATATATATATATATATATATATATACACATACACACACACACACACACACACACACACTCACATATATATAAATGTATGTTTTATTATCTTTGCTTGTTTGCTCCGTCAATGGTTAAGAAATGGCTTGTTTTGTTACAAGAAAGGTCTCTGTATGTGATACACTGAACTGTCATGCACCAAAGGAAAACGTTTTTGAATTACCGAAAAAATTGTATATTCAACATTCAGCTTCCTATTCAGAGCTTGACATTGGCACTCGCCCACCCAAAAATATGGGTAGAATTCAGCTGTGGGGAGTAACACAGACACATTTACTGGCCAATATGGCGGGAGTCATTCCATATACCTATACACAGGGTTTTTCCTGCATTCAAAGCTCAAAGGCATTAGCTTTCCCAAAGTCCTGCACTACCTCTGTGTTTCTATGGTAAACCATGATTTTGCACTCATATATAAAATACCAGCGAAACACTGCAGCTAAAATGACCGTACGAGGAAACGTTTTCCATATTGAGTCCTGCCAGTTGAGGTGTGTTTCCAAAAATTGGACTATTTTTAATGGGCTTGGTGGATCAATTTCTTTCTGAAGTCAGCAGCAGAATACAGTTTACAGTAAATTAAATTCGGCAACCTTGCATAAAGGACCTCACAGGTCCAAACATTGTGGAGATGAGTGAAGTCAGAAGAACAAGTGGATTTTCTTTTATAAGAAAGCATGTCAAAATATTCCATTTAAACTTAATAACCTCAAACTATATCTAATCTGCAGTAAAAAAAAAAGATTTGTTTTTAGAGAGAAATTGTGAGACAAACAAAGACCGGTGAAAAGACTATCAGGTTAAGGTATGCTCTATCAGCAAAAACATCAGGCTATATATGCAATATTTAGAGTAAAAAATATATAGTTAACATATTTAAGTCACTAACAATATGAATATACAGCTCCAGAAAAAGATGAATATATAGCTCCTTTTTCTTTCCTTTCCAAAAAAGTTGAAAAGGAAGGGTTTGAGTGAGGAACCCTTCTTTTCCTTACTCAAAGCTTTTCTTTTCAACTTTTTTGTCATTCTGAATAGTAATTTTTTTATTCAAATTACCTTTGAGGTACTACTTGCACAGTTTTTGCCATTCAGCTGGTCCTATTGCAAGAGGATAGTGATAACCACAGCAGTTTTTTTTTATACTTTCCCTAGATTTGGCTGAGGTAATCACCTAATCAGTACCTCATTAAGTAAAATCAGGTGTGCCTGTGTTGGAATTTAACAGACACTGGAATGGAATGGCTGCCATACTTGTAAAGATGCTGTTGTAAGAGAAATTAGGAGTGGTATCTTTTTCCAGAGCTCTATGTGAAATAATGTGTTTCTATTGAGAAAATTTAATTACTGTATATAATCATCAGATGGCGATGTTGGGTAGCCTTTGTCCACACAAAAGTAACATTTTTACTCCTATTTCTGTCCTCCAATAACAATGCTGCTGTCAGCATACCCAATTCAGTAGCTCTGTTTAGCATGCTGTTACTAAAAGTGACTACTACAATTATGTGTAATTATATAATTAATTTTTAAATACAATACATACGTGCATTGTAATTTAAAACCACAGTTAATTGTGATCTTTGGAAACAAAGAAATATACATTTGCACTGTTAATAAAGTACTATCCGGTATCTTCCTACATTAGACCATAGCCATTTTGTACTCTTAAATTAATAAATGATTGAATGTATTTCAAAAAATAATCTTAATATAAAAAAAATTACAATAATTGTATTTATTATACTATGCATGACAGTGCCTTTTTATCTATTATTAAGGATATGTAACTGTTATATGAACTGAAAACCCATTTGGCGGTGGATCAGTGATGGTCTCGGGAGGCAGATCCTTGGAGGGGTTGCGCAGACCTCGAGGTGCTAGGTACCGGGATGAAATCCTCAGACCCATCGTCAGATCTAATGCTGGTGCAATGGGCCCTGGGTTCCTCCTTGTGCAGGACAATGCCTGGCCTCAAGTGACCAGAGTGTGTAGGCAGTTCCTGGATTATGAAGGCATTGATTACCCTCAGGTTCCCCAGACCTGAATCCTATTGAGAACCTCTGGGGCGTTATTTATCAGTGCATCCAATGCCGCCAAGTAGTGCCATAGACTGTCCAGGAGCTCACTGATGCCCTGATCCAGGTCTGAGAGGAGTCCCACAAAACACATTCTGGCTTCACATCTGGGTGTATGTCCAGACGCTGTCAGGAGTGCACAAAATTAAGTGCTGATTAAAATTGTTGTTTTCCCAGGTACTGTTCCTGTTACAAAGTGAACAGAGAATTTGAAAAACAATCTGGAATGAAAAGTAAGAAAAGCATGTGTCACAGTCGGGATGTAGCGAAGCGAACGGACCAGGCACAGGCAAGAGTGGCAGTCTGGGATATCTTTATTTAAAACAGAAACAGAAAACACAGAGCACTTCATAACACAAAAATGCTGATGCACAGGAAGTGCTTTAGAAATATTTTGTTGCATTATTTGTAAAAACAGTTAACAAGATTTTTTTTTCACAGAAAACAATTATCAGCAATATAAACTCCCCATTAATTAAAAACGGAATTTCCTTTTTTTCTAGTACATTTACTCATGCCCAAAATTACACTGTAGGGACAGAATACACATTTTTCACAATGTGGTACATTTCATCACCAACTTCAGTAGCTTCATAGCATAGTATAATAAAAAAACATCACAGTGGCATACTATAACAAAAATGTCACTACATTTTATTGTAATTTTAAGTCTCTACATAGTAAGTATTTAATCTCAATCTGTTATATTTTATTTGTTTATATGTTATATTATATTTTGTTTTGTTATATTTCATTATACAGGGTTGTTTAGGAGTAAATGTTGTTTTGAACATGTAAGGAAATGTATTGCCAATTTGTGATAGAACAACACTCAAGCTTTCATTAGATTGTATTAATTACATATAAAGGAAAAATAATAGAGTAGCTTGTCAAGTCTAGAGAAATTGTATTGCCAAAAGAACGAAGATGCCCCTACTAAATATTGAGCTCAGGTATTTCAGCCACAACCATTGCTCATACTGTAGGTGCATGAAATCCAGCAAATACCCATTAAATCTCCACAGACAAACATTGGCAAAACAATGGGTCATACTAAAGAGCTCAGTGACTTCATACATGGTACTGTCACAGGATGCCAGCTTTGCCACAAGTCAGTTTGTTGAACTTCTGCCTAACTAGAAACATTTATGTTAGTAATTTACAAGATGCTCTTATCCAGAGCGAATTACAGGAAGTGCATACATTTTAAAAGAGTTACAGAAAAAAAACGTAGTTCTGTAGTGTGTGCATTCTAATCAAAGACTATGTTAGCAAAAGTCAATGCTGGAAATAAATAAATAAACACAAACAACGAACAAACGTGGTGGCAGTGGAACTATTTAGTACTTCACGAAACGGTTCGTTTTCAGATATTTTTTAATATAGGCAGTGACTGCTTATCCTAGCCTTGAAGGGTTTCACCAGCTGCATTCTGAATAGGTTGCAGGGAGTGAGTATTGTTAGTTCAGACATGAGATGACAAGTGCCTGGAGAAGCACCTGTGCTGCTTCCTGTGTGTAATGTCGTTATCTACAAATGTTGTAGAGCAGTGGTTCCCAACCTTTTCAACTTACTGTACCACCGACCGAATTTTGCTCTGCTTGGAGTACCCCTGATGTACCCCCTCATGTAAATTTCACTAGTAAGCCTATGGTGTCATGAGGGTTTTCAAGTACCCCCTGTGGAGAGGACAAGTACCTTTCAGGGGTCCTAGTACCCCTGGTTGGGGACCACTGTTGTAGAGAATGAATCTGCAACAGCAAATCATTGCCTTAATGTTAGCTGAGAATGGCAGCATGTTCTAGAGGGAGAGGTGGAGAAAGAGTAAGTGCTTGAGAGGTGGATGGAAAGAGGAAGCTGAAGGAAGGGGAAATGTACATGAATTTTGTTATCACATTAAAGAGCATGTGCTTTTAAAAAACGTAAACTTGCTAATGTTATTTGTTCTTTGTTTTTGTGCTATGTTTGTTTGAAATGTGTGTCAAAATATTAGAACCCTCAGTAATCTAAAGCAGAATTCTGTTTCATTCTAAAGGCTTCCTTAAATAAAAAAGATTGCAGTTTATTTCTACCAGTTATTTCAGTTTTTCTCAAAATTACCTAATGCAAAATGAGATCGGGAAACATTTGCACAAGACAGGAAAGATATTTGCAACGAACATGTGTGGGGCAAAATAGTTTTTCCTGGAATGGGTTGTACTCAGAGGCATTGCTGAGAACCCAATTCATTCGGGGCTTAGCCCACCCCCCTGCCCCACCTGGGACAGAAAGTACAGGGCTTTGAATGCATACGTGGCAAATTTAGATGTACATGCTAGTGGCCTACACGTCTGCATTATCATAATGCGCGATCGGATTTATAGTTGACTTGATTGGGGATATATTTGTGTTAGAATTTTTTGGGGTCAATTTGAGATCCGGGGCTATTCATTAAAAAACAGGGCTATAGCTGTAGTAGCTATTCAGCTAGCTAGTAAACTGCTATCTACATGTGAGAGACGGATAGTTTATCCACCATTTTTTTTATAGTTTATCCGCTGGTGGTGTCATAAAATTCTGGATACTCAGACACAAGCATTATCAAGTCTTCCATCACGGCCATGACATGTAACTGCCCTTAAATAGGGTTACAAAAGGCAAGAGAGGAGACAGAGAAAGGGCATCAGCTGGACACAGTATAAACCTAGCCAAGGGCTAGAAAATGTCTGTGATTCCACCTCGTAAATTACAGGTTCATAAAACATAGACACACTTCATAAATGCAAAATGGTTCAATGTGATTGACCTATCAGCCATGTACGTTTATATTTTAATACAGGTATTCGCTCAGAAACTGTTTTATTCATTATAACTATTTGAATTTCTCAAACATATTACAGGACAGTAATTAGCTGTTCATTGAAATTCAGATTTCTTTACTTTAGTCAGACATGATTGATTATTAGTAGAGAAAGCATTTACAAGACTGTCACAGTTATAACAGCACTCCCATTTGTTGGTATAATTACAACATTGGTTGTGTTAATTATTTCCTGACTGTTTTAATTTTGTTCCTTTTTTACCCTTTTGGTGGAAATATTAAGCAGATATGTGCTGAGCCAATTGACACAGTGGATTTAACACATAATGACTCGTATGAAATTGACAGGATTGAGCAATTCAATAACGACCTCATCAAGTCGACAAGATTGCACCATAAGGCCACGCCTCCAAACTCTGGCCTCCTTGGAAGTCTGGAAACGTACCTATTAAAATAAGTTGCCACTGACTCTCGAGTGTGTGGCCTGGTCTCAATAATGACAATTAACCTTCACGGTAAAAGCTGTTAAATTAGAAAAAAATACAGTAAAATTACTGGCAGTGTCATCATATGGGGTTTACCTGCTGGTTTACAGAAAGTCCATATTCATTTGAACAGATAATGTCCATAAATGTATAGCCATTTTCTGAAAAAACTTTTAGTTTTAACAGAACTTCTGCCAGGTTCATTTCATTGGGCTTCCATGTTATTTTGCAGAAGGTTCATATTTATGTTAACAGATACTGTCTCTATATATAGGTAGCTAAAATTATATTTTTTATTGAATTGCAAATATACCAGAAGTTATTCTAATTTCAAATATACTACTAAAAATAAGATTCAACTACAATAACTAGTAACATTAATACACAACAGAGTACTGTAAACATAATGGATAAACATGGGTGTAAGGCTGATTGGGTGGCACTATTTTATATTTGAATTGTGCTTATTGAATATACAATAGTTGACATCATAGCTGAAACAGGGTAAAGATCGTTGGTCCTGTGTGAGGTAGGAAAAGTGGTGCCCCTGCCACCAGACCATTGGGGGCTTGTTGAAGTGCTACAAGCCCCTGCAGCATTGGGACCTGGGGTTGGTGGAGGAAGCAATGTCCTTCCGGGCCTCCTGTCCCTGCCCACCAGTCCCCTGCCCAGTATCTCCCGTGTAGATCCCCAGACCGGAGCCTCCAGTGCCAGCTCTCCACACTGGGACTCCAGTGCCAGTCTCCAGCCCCCAGATCCCAGTGTAATTCCCCAGCCTGGAAGCCCCAGTTCCACGATCCGGAGGGGTGGGATACCAAACAACTACCATCACCTCCTCAGGAGTGGTTCGAAGAAGGGTTCCTGCTGCCACCCCTGGGGGTCCGACAAGCCCCTTGCTGTCCAATGAGCCCCTTGCCCCACCTCCTTCCTGTGCTCCGTCACCTGTGCTGCCTTGAGGGCGGAGCATTCTCCTGTCCCGGCATTACGTCCAGTTCCGAGGCCAGTCTCCACTGGCACCGGCGCCCTGACGTTGGATTGTTACTGTCAGGTTCCAGCTGGAGGTCACAGTCAGGGCCAGACCGCAGAGGAGCCTCTTGCCATCTGCTCATAAAAAGTACTCGAGTCAATCAAGCAAAAAAAAATACATCAAGAATAATTATCTGATACGGCAGTAACACTGCTTAACCCCGATTGGTATCATAACCAAGTCCAATTGCCAATTGGCTGCAAAAACACTGCCTCTGAGAAAACAAAGTCCTGTATGAAGACCAATATGTGTGTCAGTCCATTGTTATATGAAGAACTGAATCATAACTCTTCTACACCATTTTTTTTTAATCTGATGTGTGGAGTGAAACAGAACATGAGCTTGCAAGATGAGGACGGATGTATGAGGCTCAGAGTCACTAAAGACTTAAGAAGCCAAATAGTCGGTTGACATGGTATTTTTACAGTTCTTATTTTGTTAACAATATCTTCCACTTCTACAGTTTAATTTGTTCAAAATGGGTTTACTATATAAGGAAAAGAACAGGACAACATCACCTGTGTGTATGTTGATTTTGGTAGAGCATTACTTCTCTTCACTTTGTTCAGGAAGACCTCAAATATAATGGCTGTGTAGGCCCACAAGAGATGGTGGTTCTACTACAGTTTGGCTTTGATGAACAAGTGATACAACTATGAATGTCATGTGCATGAATTTCATGTCTAGCAAAATGTATACATTTAAGGATACAAGTATGTCACTCAGAACCCTCATTCTTGCATTTTAAATGATCCATCCAGGCAGCAATTCCAGTTGTAATCTGATGAAAGACACAATGGTCACAATTAAATGCTGTGCAGGACAACATGCATGGATGAACTCAGATGTTGCCGATGCAACCACTTGCATAGCAATATCAGACTGGGGTATTAACAATATTATAAACTACAATAGTGTTAGCGCCGATGCCACTGCTTCCTGAAACTTTCCATGTAGACGATAGTTCTGGCTATTGCTTTATCATTCAGTTTCTTTGACATCAGGACGTCATGCAACTGTGAGTTCAGCACTGCTGATCCTGTTTCTGTAGTCAGGGAACCAGGAGAGTGGTAGGAGGCATATTGACTGTTCATAACCATTCCACCAGCATTCTTAATAGTCAACGGGCCGCTCCCCAAGTCATATGGGTGATTTGACCAACAAAAATTACTTTTTGCACCCTGTCTGCATGCACCCTTGACTCTTCCAACAATTCATTGGATGGAAACCTCGTTTAGCGGTGCAGTTTGCTCGGCTTGTTAGTGTGAAAACCAGGATCAAAGTAAAAGAGAAGGCAACAGAAATGTTGATCATCAAAAATATATATGCTCATTTAAGCCAAAAGGTGAAGTATAGGCTATGTATTTCTTTTCATCTTTGTGCACTTTTACATTGTAGTAGCCTGAGGTCAAATCCATTTTGGAGAAGAATCTGTTGCCACCCAAAGCGGCCAGAGCATCCTCTTGATGTGGCAGGGGATGGGCATCCTTGATTGTGCAAATGTTGAGCCATCTGAAGTCCGTGCAGTCACAGGTCACCAGATCAGTACGAATTTTGAAGCATGCTCACTGTTGGAACTCCTGATCAATTCCCTCTCCTCCATTTAGTCCAAAGTCATCTACAATGCCCTTGCTGATGGAAGGAGGTTTTCACTCAAAATCTCATTATACATGGCCCCATTCATTCTTTCCTTTACACGGATCAGTCGTCCTGGTCCCTTTGCAGAAACAGCCCCAAAGCATGCTTCAGGTAGGTATGGTGTTCTTTGGATGCAACTCAGTATTCTTTCTCCTCTAAACACGACGAGTTGTGTTTTTACCAATAAGTTCTATTTTGGTTTCATCTGACCATATGACATTCTCCCAAACCTCTTCTGGATCTTCCAAATGGTCTCTAGCAAACCTAGAAACAACTACAATATGAATGTATGGTTCATCAGAAGTAAATGTGCCTAGATATTGAGAATAACAGAAAGTTAAGATTCTCCCTGTTGGTTGCGCTCTGGTAACCACAGGAATGTTTACATTGACGATTTGGTGTTGGGGTTAGTGTCTTGGCTTTGCTAGGTAAACACACCCCTCAAGGTATTTAACAGCTTGTACCCCACATTACAGTTGAGAGAGTAGAGAGAGACAAAGGGAGTAGGGAAGAGTTTGAGCCTGCAACATCATGTGCTAATAGACTATCAATATGCTACAATAAACATTTAATACTCTCTCCCTTGACGACTGAGTACACAAGTTATTATTACTACCACTATACGACATGGGTGAGTTCTAACACTTTGGTCCCAGCTCTCTGCAGGTCATTCACTAGGTCCCCCCGTGTGGTTCTTCGATTTTTGCTCACCGTTCTTGTGATCATTTTGACCCCACGGGGAGAGATCTTGCGTGGAGCCCCGGATCGAGGGAGATTATCAGTGGTCTTGTATGTCTTCCATTTTCTTATAATTGCTCCCACAGTTGATTTCTTCACAACAAGCTGCTTACCTATTGCAGATTCAGTCTTCCTAGCCTGGTGCAGTTCTACAATTTTGTTTCTGGTGTCCTTTGACAGCTCTTTGGTATTGGCCATAGTGGAGTTTGGAGTGTGACTGTTTGAGGTTAGGGACAGGTGTCTTTTATACTGATAACAAGTTCAAACAGGTGCCATTAATACAGGTAACGAGTGGAGGACAGAGGAACCTTTTAAAGAAGATGTTACAGGTCTGTGAGAGCCAGAAATATTGCTTGTTTGTAGGTGACTAAATACTTTTTTACAGAGGAATTTACCAATAAATTCATAAAAAATCCTAAAATGGAATTCTCTGGATTATTTTTCTCATTTTGTCTCTCATAATTGAAGTGTACCTATGATGAAAATTGCAGGCCTCTTTCATCTTTTCACCTTTTTTTTCATGCCTTTAAGGACGACTGCATCGTATTCAGGGGAGGGTGGATGGGGTCATGTATCGCGAGATCTTGGCCAACGACTTCCTTCCCTCAGTACGAGCATTGAAGATGGGTCGTGGCTGGGTCTTCCAGCATGACAATGACCCAAAACACGCAGCCAGGGCAACTAAGGAGTGGCTCCATAAGAAGCATTTCACGGTCCTGGTGTGGACTAGCCAATCTCCAGACCTAAACCCAAGAGAAAATCTTTGGAGGGAGCTTAAAGTCCGTATTGCCCAGCGACAGCCCCGAAACCTGAAGGATCTGGAGAAGGTCTGTATGGAGGAGTGGGCAGAAATCCCTGCTGCAGTGTGTGCAAACCTGGTCAAGAACTACAGGAAACGTATGATCTCTGTAATTGCAAACAAAGTTTTCAATACCAAATATTAAGTTCTGGTTTTCTGATGTATCAAATACTTATGTCATGCAATAATATGCAAATTAATTATTTAAAAATCATACAATGTGATTTTCTGGATTTTTGTGTTAGAATCCATCTCTCACAGTTAAAAATTAGAGAACTCTACATGCTTTGTATGTAGGAACACTGCTGATTGTGCAGGTTTATCAAATACTTGTTCTCCCCACTGTAAAAAAAAGATATATCATGTCAGAACTTTTTCCATCTTTAATATGACCTATATCCTGAACAATTCAATTGAAAAACCAACTGAAATCTTTGACCAGGTTGCATTTAGTTTTCATTACAGCTCTCTGTCTTTTGGGGAAGGAGTCTATTAGCATGGCACATCTGGATGTGGCAATATATCTTGTGAAAATGTATGCCAAGATGAATGCAGCATGTTATCAGAAAATACTGGCAGACAATTTGCAATCTTTTGCATGAAAGCTGCGCATGGGACACTCTTGGACTTTGAGGCCAAGTTGACACTCCAGTGGTTATAGCAGAAAAGGGTGAAGGTTCTGCAGTTGCCATCACAGTCTCCTGACGATTATATCATCAAGCCACTCTGGGGAGATCTGAAACGTACGGTTTATGCAAGACGACCAAAGACTTTGCATGACCTGGAGGCATTTTGCCCAGAAGAATGGGCAG
Organism: Esox niger; assembly: GCA_016801105.1. Taxonomy (NCBI): domain Eukaryota; kingdom Metazoa; phylum Chordata; class Actinopteri; order Esociformes; family Esocidae; genus Esox; species Esox niger. The sequence continues at coordinate 73,410 of JACXGJ010000763.1, read as the reverse complement.
CGTTACCACCTCCATGAATTTGGGGGCCTCATAGAAAACGATTAAAAAAGCCTGCATGCAGTCATTAATGCTAATTGGGGCAGTACCCAGTATTAAGTACAAGGGTCAGTTCATTTTTTTTCTTTGTTACCATGTTTTGTTTAATGATTGTGCCATTCTGTTATGACTTACAGTTGGATATGAATCCCATAATAGATGTGTTTTGCCTGCTCACTCACGTTTTCTTTAAAAATGTTACATATATTACCAATTCCCCAAGTGTTTGCAAACTATTGGGCATAAGCACACATTTAATAATAAGTGATTGAACAGTACTGTCTGGCATTTGCAAGGCTTTGGACAACTTTTCATATCTTTTCCATCTTTAGAGTGTTCCATTACCTTGTTACGGAGGACTTTTGACAATTATTTTCTGCTCCCCATGGCCTAGTACCTAGCCTGCTCATTGCATCCATGTGAGAACTGTGTAAGGCAGTGTTTTTCAAACCTGCTCCTGGAGGCACCCCGCCTTGCATGATTTAGATCCCTCCCTGCACTATCACCCCCCCCCTTAATAAGTATTTCCTTTGACTTGTGCTCTGCAAATACACCCTCCTCATTTATTGCTGGCTAATAGTAGACAAAGATAATGATTAAACACTTCACTATCCTTTTAAATAATTTACTCATCAAACAACTTTTACTGAAATGTGTCATTCCTGCGACTCCATAGGAAAGACATGGAGTAGAGGGAACAGGAAGCTAACAGACTACAGCCATTCTTGAATGATTTTGTAATAATGGTTTCACTTGAAATTTAAATTTACTGGAAACAGCACTTCTAATGAATCATTCTTTGCCACTCCCCCTTTTCTGCCTCCCTCTCACAATATAAATGATTCTTCTGCTGTACTTTTCCAGTTTCGTTGTTTAACAAAAGTATATTCACATCCATTGCTCATCCAACATTGTACCACCGGGAGTTTGTCACAATGCAAGGAAATCAGTCAATGCATCCTGAAGCCCCTCAAGCTCCAAGAAACCAACAGGCTGTTTTAGTGGCACAGCCTCTACCCAGGGATGACATTGTCTGGTCGCTTTGGAGCCTTACACATTTCAACCCGTGCTGTCTTGGACTGTTAGCAGTGTTATATTCCATAAAGGTGAGTGTCTCTTGATATTAAATATATTGCAAGCTTTTCCTGCAGTATATGGATATATTTCAGTTGGAACCCCCGAACAAATAAAGCAATCTCAGACTTTTTTGTTATAGTAAGGCATTTCAGAATATGTGTATCTTTATTTGCCTAATTCATCCTGTTACTGTTAAAAGTCAGCAATTTTAAAGGTTTATGCTCTGGCTTGTGAGGATGGTTTTAACTACAACATATATACAAATGCATACCGATATGCATCAGCACATTAATCCAATCCTTATATATGGCAATTGTCTGTTTTCTTTTTCAGTCCAGGGATAACAAGATGGTTGGAGACTTGGACGGAGCAAGAAAACACTGGCAGATTGCACGTCGGTTCAACATTGCGTCTCTTATCCTGGGAATAATTCTGACCATTGTGCTGATAATTGTATATATCAGAGCCATAAAGACACAAGACGTTGTTTACTGATGTTTTTAACTGATGCGTCATTGTCACTGACCCGGTGCATGGACGAGTATTACTAATGGATCCAGCAATCAATGTTCATTTGTTTGGTGTCTAGTGGGAAATTACACCATAGACTTTAGACTTAAACCTTTAGCCTTATGTTATGTCTATTTTGATTTTGTAACTTTTAAAGTATTGTCAGGTGGATTTAAGATTCTCTATGTGAATTAAGCGTGTCATTTAAGAAACGGTACGTTTCAGTCTTTTATATTAATTTTGGAGTTGGTTGAAATGTTACACATTTATTTTGACCTTAAACATTTGATCGAATCTTACATAATCACAAACATCAGGATTTCCTTTAGCAATAGTAACAACATGTTAGTTGCACAACTTCAGTTCTGTTTCACAAACTAAACCTTTTCACCTGTCATACACATTTTTACTTCATAAAAAAAAACACCATAATAAAACAATCAAGGATAACTTTACCAAATTCTATGTGTATGTGATATTTACTGTGTCCTATACTCTCCCAATTAACCAAACGATACCCAAAGTTGTCCAAAAGTATTACAATTTAGTTAATTTTACTCTATAAAGCTACTCCTAAATAGTACACTCTACCAAATGCAACTGCACAATAAGAGGTACTAGCCCGATAAAATACAGTAAGCTGTTCTCCTATATGCCAGAACCTCACTTTAATCACTTTCAGTGGTGAATGTGATGTAGATATTTATTTCCAAAGATAACCTCAGAACCTAATTTGGATCTCGTATAATTACTCTGCGTTCACCATTCTGAATAAAGGCTTCTTAGTTAAACTATCGATCAAAACTTTGGGGTCACTGAGAAATGTCCTTCTTTCCATGACAACATACAGAAAATGACTTCAAAATATAACAAAATGAATAAGAAATATAGTAATTGTCAAGGTAAGTAATAATGATTTTTAAATTAAATAATAATTGTGTCCATCAAACATTCCTTTCATCAAAGAATCCTCCATTTGCAGTTATTACAGCCGTGCAGACCTTTATCATTCTAGTTTTCATTTTGTTGACGTAATTAACAGAGATTTCACACTGTGGTTCCTGAAGCATGTCAGACAAGTTCAATTGGCTTGATAGACACTTCTAAGATACCACACTGTCAAGCTGCTCCTTTAACAGCTCAATAGGGTTGGGATTCTGTGACTGGTGGCCATGCCATGAGTTGTGCTTTGGGTCATTGTTCTGTTGATGTTGCAAAATGGCGTGAAATACATCCTCAAGATCCCTTTAACCCTGCACAAATCTCCCACGTTACCCACAACAAATCACCCCAAGACTATTACAATGCCGCCACCATGCTTGACAGATTGCATCAAGTACTCCTGTTGATTTTGAGACTAGGTGTCCGTCTGCCCTGCATGTTTTAGTAGATCTTTCCCTGCTATGTCACACCTGATTCAAATTATCAGCTCATTATCAAGTCCTTAATGAGCTACATCAGATATGTTAGGGCAGGGATTTGAAACGTTCAGGGCAGCAGGGCATCCAGGAGCAGGAGAAACACTGCTCTAATGTATTTTTCCTCTTGCTCAGTTATGCACCAGATCCTCCCACTCCTCAGTTTATTCTGGTTAGAGCCAGTGTGCGCTGTTCTGTGAAGGGAGTAGTACACAGTGCTGCACAAGATCTTCAGATTCTGGGCAATTTCTCGCAAGCCCTTTTTTTTAAGTTATTTGTTTCTGGACATTTTGAGCCTGTCATCGAACCCTCAATTGTTGATGCGCCAGATTCTTTGTTTGTTCTCTCACTGTGTCCCTATTTAAGTTATTCCTGCTCCAGTGTTTCTGGTTGGTCGTTGTTATTAGTGTCTGTTATTCCTGTTGTAAGTTCCTGACATTTGTGCCCTTTTGATTTGTACATTGTAAGTTTATGAAATCACCTGTTTGTCATTTTGGACTTCTCTTTGCCTGTGCCCTTCTACCCCTGCCCAAACCCTGAAAAAATCAAATTGACCCAGCAGATATGGACAGCAGGGGAACTCCTCGGATGGCCAGTCTTCAGACTCCGAGAAGGAGTCTACCATCACCCACCGGAGTACTGGCCATCCCTGTGGCCACTCCAGATCCATTTTCCACAAAGATAGAAAAATAACTGAAGTCCACCGATGACATTCACGATAATGGGCCAGCTGGAGAAATTCTCACCTCGCGTAGCTTCTGGAGGTTAATGTACACTCCCACCCAGATTACATCATCGCTGAAGCACACAAGCTGTGTGAATTGCTAAAGGAAATAGGTGAAATGTGCTGATTTGTTTGACCAAATTCCGCTGGTTGTTTAGTCAGTACAGTTTAAAAAATCAATGCTACCATGACAAATTACTAAATGTAGTTTCAAGTGTTTTGGAGTTTTCTGCTTGCAGTGCAGCTTAGCTGTAGTGGAACGCAAAGTTTCCATTCATGAATTTGGACGATGCTAAGAATGCTAATTACTGACGAAAACAGAGATGAATAATGGATGATTGTGTTAGCTTCCTGTTCTGAAGATGTCCAAGAACAAAAGTTATGCAACCAAAAGTCAGGGGAGAGCCATCTTTATTCAGCATGAGACATTGATGTTAACAGGTCATAGTTCCCATTCTCTCTCTTTCCTTCTCTCTCCTTTGTGCTTCTCCAAAGAATACAGGAAGTTCCACAGTACTTATAAAGGGAGGCGGCCTAGGGTCAAACCCAGCCAAATACCCTCCAATAAGAAAGACCTAAATGACCCTTGTATGGGTTGTTCCAACATATGGTCAATGGTCCTATCCCTCAAGCCTGTGACAGTTACATGGGCACCTCCTAACAGGAGGCATAGACAGGACGTGTGTTCTATCTATACACCTGTGCTCAAGAGTTAATTAGTACCTCTGTGTTCTGTTGAGTTTCTCAAGCCTACTTTCTCTCAGTTGGAAAAAAATACTCATAATGTGATTAAGTAGAGTTTTTAAGCCCCCAACAAGGTACATGACATCCTAGAGGTTCTCAATTAGATTCAGGTCTGGGGAATCTGAGGGCCATGTCAACGGCATCAACGCTCTCGTTGTCCAGGAACTGCCTACACACTCTGGCCACATGAGGCTGAGTATTGTCCTGCACCAGGAGGAACCCAGGCCGTACATGATGGATGATGTTGCAGGCAGCATAAAATTCATCACGCCGTCTCTAGATTTTTTCACCTCTGTGACGCGCTCAGTATGAACCTGCTCTCATCTGTGAAGAAAACGTGGTGCCAAAGGTGGACCTGCCAATTCTGGTGTTTATACAGTATACAAGTATTTGATACACTGCTGGTTTTGCAGGTTTTCCTACTTACAAAGCATGTAGAGGTACTTACCATAGGTACACTTCAAATCTGATAGACGGAATTTAAAACAAAAATCCAGAAAATCACATTGTATGATTTTTCAATAATTAATTTGCATTTTATTGCATGGCATAAGTATTTGAACACCTACCAACCGGTAAGAATTCCGGCTCTCACAGACCTGTTTGTTTTTCTTTATGAAGCTCTCCTTTTCTCCACTCATTACCTGTATTAACTGCAACTCTTTGAACTCGTTACCTGTATAAAAGACACCTGTCCACACACTGAATCAAACAGACTCCAACCTCTCCACAATGGCCAAAACCAGAGAGCTGAGTAAGGACATAAGGGATAAGCCCTGCACAAGGCTGGGATGGGCTACAGGACAATAGACAAGCAGCTTGGTGAGAAGGCAACAAGAAAGAAGAAGTTCAAGATGACGGTCAATCTCCCTTGGTCTGGGGCTCCATGCAAGATCTCACCTCGTGGGGCATCAATGATCATGAGGAAGGTGAGGGATCAGCCCAGAACTACCCGGCAGGACCTGGTCATTGACCTGAAGAGAGTTGGGACCACAGTCTCAAAGAAAACCATTAGTAACACACTATGCCATGTCATGGATTAAAATCCTGCAGCGCACGCAAGGTCCCCCTGCTCAAGCCAGTGCATGTCCATGCCCGTCTGAATTTTGCCAATGACCATCTGGATGATCCAGAGGAGGAATGGGAGAAGGTCATGTGGTCTGATGAGACAAAAATTGAGCTTTTTGGTCTAAACTCCAATCGTGTGTTTGGAGGAAGAAGAAGGATGAGTACAACCCCAAGAACACCATCCCAACCGTAAAGAATGGAGGTGGAAATGTCATTTTCCCCCTTTGGGGATGCTTTTCTGCAAAGGGGATTGGACAACTGCACCGTATTGAGGGGAGGATGGATGGGGCCATCTATCGCGAGATCTTGGCCAACGACCTCCTTCCCTCAGTAAGAGCATTAAAGATGGGTCGTGGCTGGATCTTCCAGCATGACAATGACCCAAAACACACAGCCAGGGCAACTAAGGAGTGACTCCATAAGAAGCATTTCAAGGTCCTGGCGTGGCCGAGCCTGTCTCCAGACCTGAACCCAACAGAAAATATTTGGAGGGAGCTGAAAGTCCATATTGCCCAGCGACAGCCCCGAAACCTGAAGGTTCTGGAGAAGGTCTGTATGGAGGAAGGGGCAAAAATCCCTGCTGCAGTGTGTGCAAACCTGGTCAAGAACTACAGGAAACATATGATCTCTGTAATTGCAAACAAAGGTTTTTAAGTTCTGGTTTTCTGATGTATCAAATACTTATGTCATGCAATAATATGCTAATTAATTATTTAAAAATCATACAATGTGATTTTCTGGATTTTTGTGTTAGATTCCATCTCTCACAGTTAAAAATTACAGAACTCTACATGCTTTGTACATAGGAACACTGCTGATTGTGCAGGTTTATCAATTACTTGCTCTCCCCACTGTAAAAAGTCTACACATTTTTGACAAAGATATATCATGTCAGAAGTTTTTCCATCTTTAATATGACCTATATCATGAACAATTCAATTGAAAAACCAACTGAAATCTTTGACCAGGTTGCATAAGTGTGCATATCTTTAAACTAATACTTTGTTGAAGCCCCTTTAGTTTTCATTACAGCTCTCTGTCTTTTGGGGAAGGAGTCTATTAGCATGGCACATCTGGACGTGGCAATATATCTTGTGAAAATGTATGCCAAGATGAATGCAGCATGTTATCAGAAAATACTGGCAGACAATTTGCATTATTTTGCATGAAAGCTGCGCATGGGACACTCTTGGACTTTGAGGCCAAGTTGACCCTCCAGTGGTTATACCAGAAAAGGGTGAAGGTTCTGCAGTTGCCATCACAGTCTCCTGACGATTATATCATCAAGCCACTCTGGGGAGATCTGAAACGTATGGTTTATGCAAGACGACCAAAGACTTTGCATGACCTGGAGGCATTTTGCCCAGATGAATGGGCAGCGTTACCACCTCCAAGAATTTGGGGGCCTCATAGAAAACTGTTACAAAAGCCTGCATGCAGTCATTAATGCTAATTGGGGCAGTACCCGGTATTAAGTACAAGGGTCAGTTCATTTTTTTTCTTTGTTACCATGTTTTGTTTAATGATTGTGCCATTCTGTTATGAATTACAGTTGGATATGAATACCATAATAGATGTGTTCTGCCTGCTCACTCATGTTTTCTTAAATTTTTTTACATATATTACCAATACTCCAAGGTTTTGCAAACTATTCAGCATAAGCACACATTTAATAATAAGTGATTGAACAGTACTGTCTGGCATTTGCAAGGCTTTGGACAACTTTTCATATATTTTCCATCTTTAGAGTGTTCCATTACCTTGTTACAGAGGACTTTTGACAATTATTTTCTGCTCCCCATGGCCTAGTACCTAGCCTGCTCATTGCATCCATGTGAGAACTGTGTAAGGCAGTGTTTTTCAAACCTGCTCCTGGAGGCACCCCGCCCTGCATGATTTAGATCCCTCCCTGCACTATCATCCCCCCTTAATAAGTATTTCCCTCGACTTGTGCTCTGCAAATACACCTTCCTCTTTTATTGCTGGCTAATTGTAGACAAAGATAATGATTAAACACTTCACTATCCTTTTAAATAATTTACTCATGAAATAACTTTTACTGAAATGTGTCATTCCTGCGACTCCATAGGAAAGACATGGAGTAGAGGGAACAGGAAGAGGGGAGATTATTGATGGGCAGTGGGGACTGGGAAAAGAGGAGAGAAGGGGAAAGGAAAGAAGATATGGAGAGAATATAGAAGGGCACCTAGCTTCCAATCATTCTGTAGTTTCTTTTTAATGGAAAAACTGTTCTGTCAGGCAAAATATTGCCTTTGGTTTCTCTTCGGAGAAAACCGAAGAGTAATCCGAAGAGTAACCAAGGGTTACAATAAAAAAAGACAGGTACATACCTTAAAATAAGTAACAACTGTATAGTAACTACTGTAAATATATTCATATATTTCATTTAAGGCCACCTGCTGACCATTTGTGTTACTACCGCCTCAAAATGTGTATATGTGGATGTTGTCCTCCGGGAGCTCAATAAAAACAGAGGAACGGAGGCCCATTAATCATAACTGCAACAACAATAACTCGGATCTCATCAGTGAATCACGATGGAACCACGCATGTATAGTTATCTTGAGAAGTGACTAACTTAAGACGTTTCATGTTAATCAGATGGCTTCTTGCCCTGAAAGTACCCTCTGTGCTACTAGCCTTAATGCCATCTGACAATATTTGAGCACTTTATTTACATTACAGACTCATTAACATTGGTATCTCATATAACAGCATTTCATAGAATTCCCCCATTGCTAGAATGGCAAGAGCACATCATTGCAGCCCATTCTTCTTGGAACACTGATATCATTTTATTGTGAACACTGAATCACAGATTGAAAGCATGTTGAATAGATAGGCATCAATTGGGTATGGCAATGTATGGCAGCCGAATATCGCTGCATTTGTATACAATTTGAACGCTCCCACAACAAGCACCTGGTCTGGAGATCGCTTCCTTTTCGGTTTCGGCTCAAATACATAGCGTTTGGTTCTCCGTGGCTCGCAAACTTTTTGCCCAGTTAAAATATGGGTAAATAAGGGCTGTGCATCATCGTATACACTTTTGTAATCACAATGAGACCAATATTGGATTACATGAATACTTTAAAGAGCTATTGAGATTTGAAGAGCCGAATGTCTGTCGAATATACAATCTAAAACGAACTTCACCCCAGTGCACGCGAAATCCCAGTTCGCAATAACAACCATACATGTAGGAAACGTTCTTTATTAGAGTACATTTTGCATTAAAGTGCACAGCTTTCTATGACACACTCGTTGAAAACAAAAAACTCTGAGAAACATTGGCTCATGCGAGCAGATTTCACAACCCCCGAATCAAATAGCAAAAGTGTGTAGACATAATTATGTTATGTTATTGCAGTCGTTACTGTGTACACCTGATACAAAGGCTGTGTTCATTTTTCAGAGCTTAATGTGTTCATGTTATCCGTCAATCAATCAAATGTATTTATGAATCCCGTTTAACATCAGCAGTTGTCACAAAGTGCTTTGACAAAACACTTGGCCTGTCAGGTATCGAGTCGGAACCCAAAAGCAGGTTACAAGCTATGGAAAGGAGGCAGTGTTTATTATCAGGGAACAGGTCCTAACGGGGGGCAAAAATGAAGAATGGCTGGAAGGTGGGGTGAGGACAGGTCTGGAATCCCAGGGACTGTGGAGGTGAGTGTTGTTCGCGGCCTGGTGTAATGATCCGGCTTCGGGGTGTGTGTCTTTAGGTGAGTAATCAGGTGAGTGAAAGATGATATGGTATCCTGTGGCAGAACGGAACAACAGGTGACAACTCCAAAAAAGCCAATGGGAAGGCAAACAGAGCAGGGCGGATCAGAGCAGACAATTCGGTATGTATAGTAGTTGGTCGAGCGTCACAGAAATGAGAATTCACGACCCGCCAGGGAATGTATGTCATTACATCACTACTGTTTGTTTACAAATTGTAGGTACAGTTAGAAGGTCTGCAGCTTGCAATCCAAGGTTACGTGTAGTTATGTAGGGCTGGATCATTTCAGCGATATAAGTAGGAGCAAATCCATGTATTGATTCATAGGTTAACAATAAAACATCAAAACCAGACCTAACCCTAACAGGCAAAGTGTCATGAGACTAGTACTGGAGTAATGTGTTAAAACATTTTTAGTTGTTGTTAGGATTCTAGCAGCCGTGTTTAGCACTGACTGAAGTTTATTAATTAATTTATCAGGATAACGGGAAAGACGAGCAATGCAGTAATCTTATCTAGAAGTAATAAAAGCATGGATTCGTTTTTCTGCATCAGTTTTTGATAGAAACTTTTTGATTTCTGCAATGTTTTGAAGATGAAAACTCTTGAGAAATATATTATATGTTCATCAAAGGAGAGGTCAGGGTTGAGAGTAACGCTGAGGTTTCTTACAGTTTTTGGGATATTTTTTGGGTTAACAGTGATATCTGCCTACAAAGATCTTTGTTTTTTGACATTGTGATTCTGGATTACATTCCCCAGAGGCATCATATATAGTGAGAACAATAATGGGCACAAAACCAAGCCTTATAGGACACCAAGACGTACCATTCATTTGTCAGAGGATAAGTCATCCACACATACAAACTGATATCTTTCAGATAAATAAGATTTAAACCAGGCTAGAACATGTCCATGTAGCCCAATACAGGTTTCCAGTCTCTCTAAGAGAAGGGAGTGGTCAATAGTGGTCAAAAGCAGCACTAAGATCAAGAAGCTCCTTGAGCAATTTATTTGGAATTGGGTCTAGCTGACAATTTGTGGGTTCAGAACTGATTACAAATTTGTGTCGAGCGATACAGTATCAACACATTCAAGTGTCCCCATTTCATCCAAATCCAATTTTAATGACAGTTACTATTCTGTCTGACAGTTTGTGGACAGATACCCCCAGTAGATGCCTATATGTTTAGGCTATGGAAAGATTTCTGATTGACATAGTCTGCCTCCACAGGATCAGATGGGGACTTGCATGCACATGGGTACAGTCAGTTGTGCCTATAACATTGGGGAAGCCTGAAAAAGAGGATTACGTTAGTACAGAGGCTTAATGACCTGTAGGCTACTTTACATTTATTTTACTGGTAAAATGTGTTTCAAGATGACCAGAGAAAGTGATAGTGGAAATATTCAGGTAATGCTTAAGAGCTAGACTTTTTTCCTGGCATGCAGTTGCATTCGCAAGACTTTCTGCATCACCAACACTGTACAAGAATGTTGGTGACACGCAAATAAACACAGAGTTATACAGACAGACCTAACAGTGGTCAAGGCTTGGCTAAATTGTGTGTGCTTCTTTATGTGTGGTCCTAGCAGACTGCATAGGTCAACTTTGCTGACCTACTGAACCTGTACCTCTCCCACAGACACTCATCAGGGAAGCCCAGTGGAGATCATGTGTCTCTGAAGCCCCCTAGAGCGGACTGCTTATATAGAGTGAATCTCAAATCGCATACATCAGTATGCGAGAAGATTAGTATGTCACAAACCACTGTACGCTGAAATTGGTCTACCAAAGGTTCCCAGGTGGTCTACTATTTCCAGGGTATTTTCTAAGTATGCATCCTTGCTGGGTTTCTGATGTAATGAAAACTACACTTGCACAGTGAAAGAGGGGTTTTCACGATTATCTCATCTTTTCACTTCACGAAAAATTCAGTTATCGTCACCTACATTGATAGCGTCACCTATTGCTGCATCAATGTCGAATGTTGTTGTGCCCTGAAATGAAATAGCTTTGGCAGTGTAAAGTCCATCTTCAGTCTCGCAAACAATTGCTCAAAATTCAAGCAGTATTACTGGATTATATGCTTTTAAAACGCCAGTGGCTGAAGCCATACAGTTCTTAAATGCTATATGTGGTGGAGGTAAATTTCATAGGAAATGTTAGTCAGTTTAACACAATGCTTAATGGTGTTTAGCTAAATACTCAAACTTGGCATGAAGTTAATGTGTGACAAAATGTAATCTTGAGACACAATATTTTGACAAAGTAGGTCCCAATCAGTCTGAATACTGGCATACTCGCTCACTATATATTAAACAGTACGTACTTTACAATCATCCATGAAGTATGTACTGTACTTGTAGTACATAGAATCCGATTTCAGATTCAGCAGTAGTCTTGGCTTGTCAAATTACTTTTGAAGACAGTGAAAGTGATAAGACATGCTTCTCTTAACTTGTTTATTTTTGTTTTTGAAAAATAAATTATCAATCTGTAATTTTAATGGTAAGTTTATCTTAACCGTGAGAGACAGAATAACAACAAAAAAATCCAGAAAACGCATGTAAACAATTTTATACATTGATTTGCATTTTAATGACTGAAATAAGTCTTTGATCCCCTCTCAATCAGAAAGATGTCTGGCTGTCAGGTGTCTTTTATACAGGTAATGAGCTGAGATTAGGAGCACACACTTAAAGGGAGTGCTCCTTATCTCAGTTTGTTCCTGTTGTACCTCTATAAAAGACACCTGTCCACAGAAGCAATCAATCACTCAGATTCTAAACTCATGACCAAAGAGCTGTCCAAGGATGTCAGGACAAGATTGTAGACCTACACACAAGGCTGGAATGTGCTACATGACCATCGTCAAGCAGCTTGGTCAGAAGGTGACAACAGTTGGTGCGATTATTTGCAAATGGAAATACAAAATAACTATATATCTCCCTCAATCTGGGGCTCCATGCAAGATCTGACCTTGTGGAGGTCCCCCTGCTCAAGAAAGCGCATGTACAGGCCTGTCTGAAGTTTGCCAGTGAACATCTGAATGATTCAGAGGAGATCTGGGGGAAAGTGTTGTGGTCAGATTAGACCAAAATCAAGCTCTTTGGCATCAACTCAACTCACCGTGTTTGGAGGAGGAGGAATGCTGCCTACGACCCCAAGAACAACCTCCCCACCGTCAAACATGGAGGTGGAGACATTATGCTTTGCAGGGTGTTTTTCTGATAAGGGGACTGGACAACTTCACCAAATCAAAGGGACGATGGGCAGGGCCATGTACCGTCAAATCTTGGGTGAGAACCTTCCCTCAGCCAGGGCATTGAAAATAGGTCGTGGGTGGTTATTCCAGCATGGCAATGACCCAAAACACACGGCCAAGGCAACAAAAGAGTGGCTCAAGAAGCAGTACATTAAGGTTCTGGAGTGGCCTAGCCAGTCTCCAGACCTTAATCTCACAAAACATCTTGGGAGGGAGCTGAACGTTCAAGTTGCCAAATGTCAGCCTCGAAACCTTAGTAACTTGGAAAATAGCTTCAAAGAGGAGTGGGACAAAATCCCTCCTGAGATGTGTGCAAACCTGGTGGCCAACTACAAGAAACCGGTTTTGCCACCAAGTCATATTTTGCTGAGGGGGTTGAATACTTATTAACTTAATAAAAATGCTAATCAATTAATAACATTTTTACATGCGATTTTCTGTCTCTCACTGTTCAAATAAACCTACCATTAAAATTATACACTAGTCATTTCTTTTTCAGTGGTCAAACAACATCAGCAGGGGATCAAATACCTTTTTCCCTCACAATATATTCACTGATCAAAATTGAAGTGGATGGATTATCTCACCAAAGGTTTGTTCAGTGTATTTTCCTTTTAAGAAACTTTCATTTTTTGACACAAACGTTGAGTGAATCTACATTATTCAATCGGTAGATGTTCTATTCATCTAATCTTCCTTAATTGGCCTAGAGGGTCTTTGAATGGGGATGTGCGTTTAAGTAAACCTGCATTAGCTTACAATAAGTTGCAGTAAATTGGGTTGAAAATGACATACTTTAAGAAAGTTAATCTGATGAATCATCTAGAATAATTTATTTACTTGGTAATTCAAGCCTCCAATGCAAAGTTTATGCAAATATAAAAATATATGCAATAGACCACAGGATGGCGCGCTTGTCTCACAGTTCACTTCCTTAACTGCAACTCTTTTTGACACTGCCATTGGCAAGAGATTGCCTGATCCAGTGAGTCTACCAAAAGCATGTTTTTAATTTTCATGCCTGTTTATAAATAATTTATATTAATTAACCTCTTGTGTTGGGTTGGATTTTTAATATGTTGTATGTGCATTATCTATAAGTAGAAAAACATTTAACATATCTAGAATATCTCAGTTAATTTAAAGTTTTTGAAATTAGTGATTTTGATGGCACAGACACAAATCGACACCACATATTTGGGGACAGTTTTGGCTTAATAGTGCAACTTTTACATCCAGTGGCCAAATATCTGAGGATTTTTAACAATTATAAAATACTTTTGTGGAATAAGCACAACTGCTTTTATCAGTGCATTCAGTAAATACCATCCTGAAAAGGGTTAAACAGTGCTCACAACAATCTGTTGTTAACTTGTCCTTGGCTACAAAGAGACGCAACTCTGTCATGCACAATACCATATTAGGAAGGCCTTAAAAACGAATTTTACATAGAGAAATGTTATTTGGAGGAAGGATGTTTGAATTAAATTAGATAAAATGTAGATGAAAAGGGGCATTCAAATCATTTTCAAAATGGTTCTAACCTCATAGTCTGGCAGTACCACACACATAAAATGTTTTCCTCTGTATGAGCCTTAAAATACCCACATTCACTGTATTTGCCTTTGATGAGCCACATTCAGAAAATATATTTGAACATAAAAGAGCTCCACTCTGCTAATTATATGTACTTGCAAAGTTTAATATTCAAAACAATGTCTAAAAATATACTTAATCAGATTGGAATATTAATATGAATTATGCTTTTGTATATACACTTAACAATTCACTTAAATGTATATGTGTCCTAACTTTTGACTGGTATTGCATATTTCAGGGAGTCATGGTGTAAAATTAGAGGAGAGAGTTTTTGCTGAGGGACAGATTCTAACAAACGCTGCAGCAGTGCATGTGCACTTGAAGCAACAGGTTCAACTGCTGGATTAACCTACGCTAGAAATGTAAGTGGAAATATTTATTTCAGGATTAAGACATCCAACATATTTTAGAAGATAATATTGAGTATAATGAAACCAGGATGCCTTTATACTGTACAGTTAACAGATAATGAGATTTGAAATTAACTACCTAACAAGGGAGGGAAATCTAATTATAATCTAATTTGAGAAACAATTAATATGTCATGTTTAAAAATGACTAAAAAAGATGTGTGCATTATTTTTTCCAAAAATCTTTTCATCACAACTACGTTTAAATGTGAGAGTAGCACAACAACCAAGTACCCAGGTTTCCTAAACCCAGGAGATCCAATTCAAGGGGATTAGTTTGATCAATACATTTAATTCCCTAAACATATTACTGTCTTCAGTCTGGGCCATGGTAAGTGGAATCCATAGTGTTAATACTGTGCTGGAACAAAATCATGCACACCTATTAGCTATCCAGTTAAATGGCCTGATCCAAATCCAACAAATTGCTGACCCCCTCCCTCCCTTGGTTTTGTGTCTCTCTCTTATTCTTCGTTCTGTCCCAGAGGCGCGACCACATAATGACAGATCCTCAGGTCCCGGCCCATGCAGCCTGTATGTCACCACCCTCCGCAGAGGCATAAAAGCCCCACACAGGAGGCACGGCACACCAACGCAACACCATCCAAGCACAGTGGAGTAAGGCAGGTCACAGAGGTGTCCAGCAGTGTTTTGAACAAATCAAGCATTTTCCAAACCAGATAACAAGAATCCAATAGAATGGACAACCACACTTACAACTACCAGTCTGACTGCACCCCTCTCACCAACTGCAAGTCGGCCCGCAAGCCAGCGGGTTCCACCGTGGTGAATATGGGCTCTTCAGGAAACAAGCTACCGAGCGACTACCTGGTCTGGTCTCTGTGCAACACTCTGTACGTCAACTTCTGCTGTCTGGGATTCATGGCTCTCATCTACTCCATTAAGGTGAGTTATCTATGAACGTTCTCTCTAACATTTTATCTAGCAAATTTTCTACTAAGGTTAAGGACCTCCCATTTAGTCTCTCTTTTGTGTCACAGTTGCTTTTTTTGTTTTTCAACAAAGATATTACGCTGAATTTTAAATGCCTACTGTTGAATTACATCCATTTAAAGTCAATGTTTATAATTGCCATGTAGTATACTCATGTGAAGAATAACACCCCCTGCAAAGTTATAACTTTGTAAATATTTGGAAACATGGAGATGGAATCTTTACTAAAGTGCTATTGATAGATAAAGGTAACCTAATTTAATGAAAATGAAATATTATCCTTTCAAATCATTTATTCATCACAAAATCTGTAGAAATGCAATGTCATTGTGAAGAAAAGTACCCCCTAGCTTTAAAAGCTGATGTTGCCCCCTTTGGCTGAAATAATTCGAGGTAGATGTTTTCGTAACTGTCTACCAGTCTCTTTTAACAAATGTGTTAGAAATCAGCCCTTTCTTATAGTAGTTGAAATAATGATTATTGCAGCATTTGATAGTCAATTATTACTTGTTGTTACAGACTCAGTACTCAGACTTACAAACTCAAGCTCATCTCACTCAATCTCAAAGAGAGTTTCTGTTGTACTCTACTTACAGATATCGCAGGACAGAATTACTGTAAAGCCATCAACAATAATATTTACTGTAAATAACATCAACTTCTTCAGTATTTAACAGATGTGTCATCTAAAGATATTGCACTGTTTTAACCGAGGAACAAACACACATTATTCTAATTTCTTTTGCATTTTGTAATGTTGAGTAACTTGTGGAGTACAAGCACAGACTATGTTATCTCCTTAAGCCCAACAGATCAGGGAATTTACGTATCCTGCACCACAGGAATGGGGATATGGACTAAGAACACAAACAAGCAGCACAGCCCAGTGGCCTAAAATCCCTTCCCTCTCATGAATCGGTGCCCAAATTAGAGATGGGCAACGCCCCCATCCGACTAATTGGATTTACATTTGGTGTAATTAGTAGCTTACAAATAGTTCAAATTAAAGACAGAATGAAATAAGTTTGAGTACCACACCACAGTGCAGATCCACTCAGGGGAATAACTATTTACCTACATGTGGGAGGAAACTGATCTTAAAACAGTACCTACGGCCATGAAAATTCTCTAAAAATAGTGATAGAAACGGTATACAGTTACACTTTATTTTGACATTTCTAACATCACCGTGTAGATGATTTATCATCTTTCATACATTAAGAAAATCCTTTGACAAACAACTGCCAAGGTTAGATTTTGGGTTAGGTTTATAAAAAGGGTACTGATAGAATATTGAGAATGTACAGATTGAATATCAGGGCTTGTCAAATAAATAGTTACTCAAATTACACATACTTTGTCAACAACAGGTGTTGACTTACAGTGATATGTATATATGTAAATACATTGTTCAAAAGAATTAAGGGAACATGTGATCATCAGAGTATAACACCAAGTCAATTCAGCTTAAGGGATATCAATCTGTCAAGTTAGGAAGCCTAAGCGATTGTGAATCAATGTCACCTATTTTGGGGTGCAATTGTGCTCATAAGATTGCATACCCTGGCAGAAATTAAATACATTTAGAAAATATGAGTTATCATGCAAAAAACTGTCTTTTATTTAAGGATAGTGATCATATGAAGCCATTTATTATCACTTAGTTCATTGGCTCCTTTTTAAATCATAATAATGACAGAAATCTCCCAAATGGCCCTGATCAAAACTTGTTACAGACACAAGGTGAAACACACAGATGGAAATGGCAATTAAAGGTGAACTGTGAAGCATGGTGTTGGCTCACTGATCTTTTTTTTGGGGGGGGGGGGGGGGGGGGGGGGGGTGAGCTCTAAAGGCATGGGGCATCTTGTGAAAATTGATGGCAAGATTAATGCAGCATGGTATCAGAAAATACTGGCAGACAATTTGCATTGTCCTGCTCAAAAGTTGCGCATGGGACGCTCTTGGACTTTTCAGCACAACAATAACCCAAAATACAAGGCCAAGTTGATCCTCCAGTGGTTACAGCAGAAAATGTGAAGGTTCTGGAGTGACCATCACAGTCTCCTGGCCATTACATCATCGAAACACCATATACTGCGGTGCATGTTCCTGACCAAATTGTCAGAAACGGACTCCATGAGGGTGGCATAAGGGCCCAATGTCCTCTTGTGGGATCTGATGCTCACAGTACTGTGCATATCAAATTGTATTCGCCAAAGAACTAGAATTGTCAGGTCTGCCATTGGTGCCCCATTCTCTTCACAGATGAGAGCAGGTTCATACAGAGCATGTGAAAGATGTGGAAGAGTCTGGAGACGCTGTGATGAATGATATGCTGCCTACAACAGCATCCAGCATTACCAGTTTTGCGATGGGTCAGTGATGGTCTGGGGAGGCGAATCCTTAGAGGGTCGCACAGACCATCACGTGCAAGACACTGGTACCCTGACTGCTATCCTCAGATGCATCATCAGACCACACGCTGGTGCAGTGGGCCATGGGTTCCTCCTGGTGCAGAACAATGCCTGGCCTCAAGTGCCCAGAGTGTGAAGGCAGTTCCTGGATGATGAAGGCATAAATGCCATTGATTGGCCCTCGTCTTCCCCAGACCAGAATCCAATTGTGAACCTCTGGGACATTATGTATCGGCGCATCTGAAGCCGCCAAGAAGTGCCACAGACTATCCAGGAGCTCACTGATGCCCTGATCCATGTCTGGGAGGAGATCCCCCAGGATATAACTTTTAATACTTAATGTTTTTGAGCTGTGTGTATATAGTTAGGTCTGGAAATACTTGTCCATTATCACATTTTTCATAATTTTGGCTTTACGCCACCACAATAATCTACATGCAATTGAAGTGAAGACTTTCAGGTTTAATTTAAGGGGTTGAAAAACATATCATATGAAGTGGTTTTGGAATTGCAACATTTTTATACGCAGTCCCTTTACTTCAGGGGCTCAAATGTAACTAATCAAATGAACACATTCATAACAACAATTTTCATTTTGAATACTTTGTTGAGAGTCCTTTGCAGTCAATAACTGCTTTAAATCTGGAACGCATGGACATCCCCAAATGTTGGGTTTCCTCTTTTTTGATGCTTTTCCAGGCCTTTACTGCAGCTGTCTTCAGTCGTTGTTTGTTCGTGAGGCTTTCTGCCTTAAGGGTTAGGATTTGTCTTCAGCAAGTGAAATGTGCTCGATCGGATTGAGATCATTACAGAATATTCCACTTATTAGCCTTAAAACCTCCTGGGTTGCTTACACAGTATGTTGTGGGTCATTGTCCATCTGTAAAGTGAAGCACCATCCAATCAACTTCACAGAATTTGAGCAGAAATAATATCCTTATACACTTCAGAATGAATCCAGGTGCTTCTGTCATATCATCAATAAACACTAGTGACCCAGTGCCATTGGAAGCCATGCATGCCAATGCCAGTACACAACTGTTCCAAGCCTTCTCGATTTATTTTTTCATTCTGGTACAAAGAACTGGGCTGACTTTGTAAGATGTTGTTTGGCGAAATCTGGCCTTTCTATTCTTGAAGGCTTGCACCTTCAGGTGAACCCTCTGTATTTGCTCTGGTGAAGTCTTCTCTTTGTGTTCGACTTGGACAATGATATGCCTACCTCCTGGAGAGTGTAATTCACTTGGCTGGATGTTGTAAAGGTTTTTTCTTTCCCATCCCCCATTGTTATCTTCTGTGGATGGCCAGGCCTTTTTCTGTTGCAGAGCTCACCAGTGTGTTCTTTTTTTTCAGACTGTACCAAACATTTGGCCACTCCTAATGTTCCTGCTGTCACACAGGTTTCATTTTTGCAGTTTAAGGATGGCCTGTTTCACTTGCATTGAGAGCTCTTTTGACCGCATTTTGGGGGCTAACAGCAACAGCTTCCAAATGTGAATTCCACACCTGCAATAAACTCCAGACCTTTACTGGCTTAATTATGATGAAAAATGACCCACACAATATCTGAAGTCCCTGATTAGAGGATTGCACCATTTTTTTTGTTGATCTGGCTTTAACAGCCAGAGTTAATAAACCTTGGTATATACTCTGTACCTTATTTAATGGCAGAAATCTGGTCAATTTTAGACTGGAGGTATCCTATTTTAGTGGCTTAGAACTTTGAGGACACCTGCCTAAAAACAATGTGAAAATTGTGGTTTCAGCTCTTGTGGATAATGGTTTGAGGGAATTCTGCAAAAGTATTGGTATGAAAAGATTAGAAATCATTCATGGTGTGCATATGGCTTTGTTATGTTGGGGGCACACTGCAGGGCGTGCAATCATTTGGCGTTCTTCTAACCTCACTAACTCACCTCACACATGGTTTTGTTAACCACCCTCGATTTGCCTTTAATGATTGGCCTAGCTTAATTGTTAGAGGACTATTGAGAACTCTAAGCCAATTAGAAAATGGTAGAAGAAATTGGTAGTAAAAGTGAACTTGGGAGTGGGGATTTTTTGTCTTTGCACTTGAGCTCACTTCTGAGAAATGCTAGTGTGAATTCAATGACCGCATATCAGGACTGAGAGAGGTGCTAATTGCTCTAGCAACTGAGGGAAAACCACGCACCTACGTATATGTGCATGACCCTTTAGTGCTGTGGTAAATATGAATATACCAGAAGATCAGTGGATTGATTAGATCAACACTAATTGTTACCCTGTCCTGAAGTAAATCTTTCTTACAGTTTGGGTCATTATTTCCTCTTTCTTAACTGAACAATAATTGACTGGAGATACACTGTCACTGTCTATCAGTGACATGTAGAGCATTCTTAACCCCAATTTAACAGGTAAATTAAGTAAAGAGTTACAGGCAAGTAAAGAGATACCAAGAAAGAATAAATGGCCTCAGCTAGTGCTCTAACCTATCATCTTGCTTCCTCTCTCTCATCCAGGCCAGAGACCAGAAGACACAGGGAAATTTGCAGCTGGCCCAGGAGTGCTCGGACAAGGCCAAGTGGTACAACATCCTTGCGGCTGGTTGGAATCTGCTGGTGCCTCTGCTGGTGGTGGTCCTGCTAGTGCTGCTGTTGGTGCACCTGGGCACCTCACAGGGATCCTTTGATTTCTTCGGAGAAGACGGCTTCCAGAGCTTCATGAAACTCTTCAGCAGGTAGAAAGACCGAAAAATGGAAAAAGAGGGAGAGAATATCAATAGATAGAAGGTGACATACTCTGTTAATCGGCAAAGAAATATACATTGTATTTCTCATAACACTTTGTAGTCGGTATTTATCTAATAACTTCAGGATTATTTATGCAAACTACAACTGCTCTTTGAAAATATGTTGTTTAACATGCAATAGGGAGCTGCAGTAATATATATATATATATATATATATATATATATATATATATATATATATATATATATATATATATATATATATATAAATAATAGAATAGGGATTATGCGCCACCTCTCAATTAAATATTTTATGTTTTTGGGGTGATTTAGCGTAAATTGAAGACTGACAGAAGATGTGGAAGAAGGCAATGATTGAAGTAAAGATGGTGGATGGAGACTGGCCAATGTTGCCCTTAAAAGCCACCTAACCACACAACCATGGACTAATGACCTTTTTACACCATAGGTCACCTTTTAACATTTAGAAACATGAATACATTATTGTTCTTATGTACTGTATTGTTATTATTATTGCTGTTATTTTTATTGGTATCTGTGTGGTACCTGAAGGCTTGTGTCAGTGTCACAGCATTAGATCTGGAAAACCTTTAGACCCATTTATTAAAAAGTATGTGTCATTGTAAAATAAAAAAAGTAATAACCATAGAAGGTTTGAACTATGAACTTGTTGATGTGTTATAATGTTCACCCATCCTATTTTTTTGTATAATTAAAATTATACAAGAATAATTTTTAGCTAATTGTTCACCATGTAAGTTTCCAAACCTTGGAATAGTTTTGAGTGTTTGCATGGGTAGGACCTTAATAATTATGTTCCTTGTCAAGGTCTTCTGAGTCCTCAGGTTTGACCCATCAGTCGGGAAATATTGTATTAGATGTTTTGGTGGACCAAAAGTTATTTTCACATAAGTTCTGTATGTAATATTAATCTACAGTGTCATTTTAACTGCATTTAATATTTGCTTTAAAAACATAAGACAATTTTGTGTCAGCTCTTTCTAACTGAAGGTACATTCCAAAACAATGAACTTGTATCTTTTATTTAACTTTTCTAAAGATCTACCGCCTCTGAACCACACTTCAGTGTTTCTGTCTAGGAGTTGAACATGTCATTTAATTATGCTGGTTGTGTAAATATGCCCTTGACTGCAGGAGTGCGCCTCCCAAATCTACCGCTACAGAGCAAGGAGCAGTCTGCTATCAAAAGGCCTACAGTACTATTACATGGGTGGAGCAAGCCTCCTCCACAAATACTCAGTCTATTAAATTAATGATAAGCGCTTCTGAAGGAACCTGAAGTCAACCTACTAATTTCTTATTTGAGATCGTTTTCAACCTACTAAAAAGTACTAAATTTAGTTTGACCAATTACAGAACTACCGTACTTTAGCGTCATGTCCAGGAGCCACTATGTATGCCTATGTACAGCTCTGGAAACAAGAGCTGTACATAGGCTTTTTTTTCTTTCATGGCACAACAACATACTTTTTTCTTTCATTCTTGAATGACATTGATACAATAACTATCAATAAAGGTGACGATAACTCACTTTTTCATCAAGTGAAAAGAAAAGAGAATTGTGGAATCTACCAGAAATAGTCCCAATACTGTATAACCAAAAATAGTTTAATTGCGGCCCACAAAAAAAATATATAAATGTCTTTGCATTCAAAATATTCAAACTTAAATCTTCCATGTGAGAAGCACTGTCTTCAACCAATACACTACGCAATTACACATTTCAGCAGTCACTAGACAACATTGAGCATTTTGTTAAACTGACTAACATTTTTTATAAAGTTTACCTCCACCATAGCGTCTATGAACTGTATAACTTTTGCCATTGCCCGTTTTAACAGCATATTAGCCAGTAATAGGCTTACTAGTACCTACTATCTTCCTAAGAATATTCCCAAAGAATTGATCAAGTGCCAGACTGAAGATAAACTTTTCCATGCCAGAAACAGAAGGGCTTTTTCTAGCTTTGCACAACTTCAGCCCAGCCCTAGGAGCCTGTTTGGAACCATCCTCGCTGTGCACTTCCCCCCAGTTGCTATTTGCCATTATTTTTGCAGGTTTCAAGATTATGATTCAAGATTATGCTGCAGCAGTATATGTGCCATATAGGCTGATGCTTAGACTACTGGACCACTACAAACCACACCAAATACAATTTCTATTGACACTAAAGTGTTTATTGATTTGACTAAGACTTCCATAATGTAGGCTCACAGTCAGTAAGGATTCAACATGTTGTTGAGATAAAACCCAAGTACAGTATATACACTCAAGGTTTGCTCTTTACTCTTTGATCCACCATCCATCCAACTGCTCCTCCCGACCTCCCATCCTTTAGCTGTTCTGTTATATTAGTGGCCTTTCCAGTACTGGCTCAGATATTTATATACATCCAAATCACAGGCCTTGCTGCCAACTTTCTATTTTCTCCCAGAGCCCGAAGTGGTTGCAGATGTGTCTCTCAGAGAATTAAAGGATAGAACAGGCTCCACGCCTTAAAAACAGGGAGGGAATGGCTGTTCCTTTCTGGGATATATGCTGGTGTTCTGGTCAGCAGAGGAATAGGCTAGCTAGCTGGTATGTAGTCTGTGTCTCGAGAACAGAAAGCAAGGAAATACACACCACATACACAGACCACTGGACACATGAAAAGCGTTTTAAAGACAACAGCAATATGTTATTCTAAATTAATCCCTGTGGCCAGATTCTCTGTATAAACCAACCACATAACTGACATTTTCACATCTTTGTTTCAGAAATGAATTCCAAGCACATGAAATAAATGGCATACATGTCACAAGGCCCAAGACATGACTTGCACAAAGCCATAGACTTAAATTATCAACAGACATGCAGTCCCCAAACATTGTGCCTAGATTTGAGATGAACATTTAACATCAGTTTACTGACCCCACCCTATCAGTCTCTTGTGAACTTGTGTGCCCCTGCTGGCTTGAGTGATTTGACATTCTGTCAAGACAATGTTGACCTAAACCAACATCATTACCATTTGAGTGGTGGCAATGATTAGGGAACAGGGGTTAAAATCAACTTTTTTTAACAAGGTTGTATCCCACCACTTTGCCTCTGGAAAGCCGGCAACCAGCTAAAACATGGTACCTCCGTAACTGAAGAGCCATTTAAAATGTTAAAGTGATTTCAGAGAGTCAGTAACGACAAACAGCACGTTTGACATTTTAAAATGTACTGCCTTCCGTATGACTGATGACCAGTTTTGTTATCTGATTTTAAAATATGACACAGCAAAAGGAATCTCTACTTATTTACAATGCTTGTTAGTTTTAAAAACAATACAATTAAAAAAACTAGCAACCTTGGTTCAAAATGTTTTTTGTTTTTTTTGAATAACCTATAAGTATGTACACATTAAATATTTACCAATCAGCACTCGCAAAGTTAAATCCTGTGTTACACATCATAGTTCAGATAAATTTGATGTAAGTAATGTATAGTGAACACCCTTACCTGCATCATTATTGAGCCAATGTCCCAGGGTGAAACACTTGCCTGAAGGCTGCAAAATGGGGCTCTGGAAAGCATGCCCAGCTACCGCCCCTGTATGCAACCCTGTTGTCACCCTTGGATGAGGCACACCGGCTATTAATCAGGCCTCGTCGGGGAGGATAAAAGGTCCTAGATAAGGTGCTTGGGCAGCAGAGCAGGTTTTTACAAATTCAAAAAGGTTGGATAATCCATTTCCCAGCGTTTACTGGTTATAGCACCATCATGTGGCCAATCGGCCTTGCATTGCAATGGACAATGTATATAAACCAGTGCCATTTTCAATTCAACCCAGAGTGAGCCTTTATGCCTTACTGTCTTTTGGAATTAGCATTTTCTTTTCCACGGCTGAAATTATGATGAAACCAGAAATATTAGGAAACCTCATAACCTATTGTATCATATTAGAGATGTTCAAAGATATGCACAACTCTAATGAACTGAGATCAGAATAAATAAAATAAAAAACTGAAATAAACAAGAAATCTGGCAAGCTAAGTTCAGCCGGCCCGCAATTAGAAAGAATGAATGTTTCCCTGGCTGGATTCAATCCGCGGTGTCCTAAGTGACAGTCTGTGTCTTTAACCACAATGTTATTTAAATGGCAGGTGTTGTTGCACGTTATATGTGTGTAGAGAAGTGGTGTCTGTTTACTTCCTGCATTGTCAAACCAATTATTTGGAATTCTGCAGTTCTCAAAACTAGTTACATTAGCTATTAACATCCAAACCAACAGCAGGTATAAGAGGATTGCAACACTACATTCAATGTGTTAAATTAGAAACATTTTACTGTAGATGGCTAGCTAATAGCTATACAGTAGCTATAATGAAAACAACAAATCCAATCATGGTCCTTTTTGGTGCAGTTTGTCCATCACAATATAACCGTAAACAGTTTAATTTAGGCTTATTATAATATAGCTGCTGAAGCTTGTAGTCTGCAAAGTTTTAGCCTATCCTGTACAAAATCTAAAATGTATTCTTTGTTTGGTCCATGGCAAGGGTTGAATCTTCGTCAATGGCATGGCAGTCCGCATCTCTAACCACTACACTTTTTAACAATGGTCAGTCACTCACACACTCAAAAGAGACATTTGCTCTTCTTGGCCGGCTCCGCTTACGCGGTCCAAATGTCTACCACTCTTATGAATATTAATCTAGCAAGTTTTTTAAATCTTCAGAGAGGCACAAAAATGGCACATGCCAACTTCGACAGAGTTACAGGTACAGAGCTACAGTTTGTGCCACAACTAGTGTCTGAAACAAGATATTGTCTTCAATAATATTCCAAGCGCTTCACAAATCTGGCCTGTGTGGTATGGTGGCATTCAAGTGATTCTGAGTAACTATACTAAAGTATAACTAAACTCGCTGTAAATAATGAAGAACAAAATCCATTGTCTCTAGCAAAAAAAATAAATGCCATGCAGCAAGATTCATCTATCAACCAGAACGTGTTCTACTCATGTAGCATACTTATTCAATATTTCAAAAGATTTGTCCAACCATACTTTTGATCATTGGGGCTTCCATCCAGCTTCCATAATGTTTTTATTGTGTAATTTAAGAAAAATTTTACAAAGGTAAATCACTTATATCAGGAAATTGTTCCTATACCAGATTGTAAGAGACCAATTTCTTGGTATATTTTTTTATGTACCAGCTGAATATTGGAGGAATTCACAAACCTTTCTGTATAAAAGGATTTAATATACTGCAGCATATTCTTTTCCAAGGAAAACACTGCAAACCCATCTTGAAAAGGGTTACTTAACTGAAGGTCACAGTCCTGTCTATTCTCTACTTTCGCATTTGTTCCTATTGATTTAACCCCTCTGCCCTTTGAAGGCACTGAATATGTCAATATGCAAATGTTGCTTCTTGCTGTCACCTGGCTGACAGCTATATCAGAGAGGCACATACCCCACTCAGCCTCCCTTTTTTTCATGAGAATGTTTAGATTATGTAATCAATGGTGAACATGGATGTTCTGGCCGCTGCGAACTTGTGTAGCCCGGCACCCTGGCCGCTGACTGCCCTCCAGTTAACGTGCCAGTGTAGCGAGTTGGATGCTGTGGTCCATTCACACGCTCTCTGCTGTCCATTTGTGGGACTGCAGCAAGTTTGCGACGGCGCCTTGGAGTAGCCTGTATGCACCAGCTGAGCTTTAGGACAGGCTGGCATACTTCTTGGAGATGATCCCTCCTTTCTGAGGAGCCCTCTTTTCAAGGGGAGTTGGAGGAGGTGGTGACCCATCCCGACGCCACTTCAGCTACTTTCAAGGACCGTTCATCTGCACCCGGCTGAGTTGTCCCTACTCATCGTTAGAAAAGGATGTGGAACAGGCAATCATTTGTTTTACTTTCTCGATTCATCTGTGCCTCCGTGGCACTTTTGGGAATTTGCGAGTTATGACTCCACCGTTGCTGGTTCGGTCAGCCACGGGAAGGTTGGCTGACCGGATACAACAGGTGATTTGTACTCTGTCATGCAGCCTGCTGAAGCCTCTGTCTCCATAGTTACAGATGTAATTAATGAGGAGACTTGGCAAAGCCTGTGTGTGTGTGTGTGTGTGTGTGTGTGTGTGTGTGTGTGTGTGTCTACCTATCCCTTTCAGGTTAGCCCGGCCTTGGGTGAGGTGACTATTCAGACACCCCCATGACGGTCAAGGCAGTGGAGGTGTACAATCAGTGGGTGTCCATGGCCCCTCAGCTGTGCGCTCAGTCACTCTTTCTGTGCTGCTCAGTTGTCTGTGCACACTGCTGGCCTGGTTTAACCTGACTCTGAGAAGGGGTTACGCTCTAAAGTTTTCATTGGCTCCCTCCACCATTCTCAGGAATCATGGATACGTTGATAACAACGCAGCCGTCAGAGAGGTGATTGCAGACCACCAGGGGCTGTTGCACTGTTCCTATTGGAGCAGAGGTGGAGGGGGGAGCAACACTGCCTATTTCCTTGTACATGTTATGATGGAGA
Source organism: Esox niger (assembly GCA_016801105.1). Taxonomy (NCBI): domain Eukaryota; kingdom Metazoa; phylum Chordata; class Actinopteri; order Esociformes; family Esocidae; genus Esox; species Esox niger. Next base: position 46,163 of record JACXGJ010000763.1, on the reverse strand, counting down.
GAAGGTGGACAATTTTGGAAATGCGTGTTTTCAACGAGTGCATGTTCAAAAGGCAGTTTTGCATGCTCACAACAAAACTCCTGTTGGCATGCGTGTGCTCCAGGAATTGTTGCGTCAGCATTGATCTCACCCTTGGCAGAACAGACTCATATTCACACATTAAGATGAATGTCTCCGCTCACTCATCTGTATTTTCACTGTGATTTGGAAGAAGAGAGCTCCTCGGCCCAGTGGGGTTTCTGGGACTCCAGTCCCACAATGTCTAAGAGCACCTCGGGGACACGGAGGGAGGTGACTGCGGTTTCTCGAGAAGAAGAAAGGCTATTTGGGAGGCTGAGCGCGTGTGTGTCAGTCTGATATAGTCAGTGAGAGGCAAAATTATCATATTTAAATTTCCAATTCCTGGTGATTGGCAGAGGGGTTTTAAACCAATAGGAGCGAATCCCCAATGGGCTACTCTCAACTCACTGAACTGAGGTTATGAAAGTAACTATCATTTATGTTCATGATATGCATAATCAATTATTTATTTTCATGTAAAATCTAATCCCTTCCTCACTTAGCAGTACAGTTTTTTTATATAACAGCAGTCTGTGTACTGCTTTTGGCCAAATTATGATTGCGCCCACATTCTTAGACAGGTCAAGACAAATAAAAGACACATTGATATCCGAGTGAGACCACCTCCAGATGCATTGTAATCTGAATAATTATAAGGGTAAATCGATTGGGTCAAAGCATCCTAAACATTTTACTGGCCTGTGAAATAATTATTCACTACTGGCAATGTTCTCATAATTGTTTCACTAATTGTATTAAATACGACTGCGTGTCTGTTATTTCTAAAGGGTAGCCTGTCTGTCAAATAAGGGGGCAATAGTGTGGCCAAATCAGAGACGCTTTAAAATCATGTTAGCTAGATTTTAAAAATATTCATCATATTGTAACATACTGTAACATATGTGTTAGCAGTAGAATTAGCACAATGAAGAGAAGCGTGTGAAGCATAAATACCAACATTAATTTGGAATCCAAAGAAAACGTGCAAATTATTATGTTTATATTGGCATACACAATATTGTGTAATTGCATATATTCACCATCATTATCTGTGAAGTGTACCAGTTCGTCTGCCATTAGTACTTTAGCCCATATGTCAAATTTCGGTGCAGAAAACAACTTCTATCTAATACCATGGCCTCGTGACGGTTCCATTCCGGAAAACACCGATGGCGCGCAGAGACCGCTACACCGGTCGCTCTTTAGAAAGCCTATAAATAGACCGGGTACCTGACGCTCTTGAAATAACTCGGTGTTTCTATGAGCGAGGCAAGTCCGTGCACTCGCTTTTCAAGGCTGTTCACCTAGGACCGTAAAAAAACGATATGATGAAAGCCCTTCGAACGCTCGCAAGCATAAGTATGAGCAGGTAAGGTTGTTGTCAAACGCTCAGGTGTAGTAGGAGTATTAGTAGACATGTAGCATATTCGATTTGTCTACATTGTTAGAGTTATTATGAATTGTGAAGTTCATAAAACATGTAAGGGTAGCTTACCCGTACTTGCCTACTTTTGAATATGGCAATGTAGCCTACATTTATTTGCTTATGTTGTGTATTTAAAAAAATCTTCAAACATCAGAACGACAACTATTAACAACAGAAGGAACTTTTTCAAGCTGGTTTTGGAGTTGTGGACACCAGAGTCGTGGGCAATTCTGCAGTGAGCTGATAAGGTTAAAGACCAAGGTTATTGTAAACAAACCTTTCACTCTGTGGATGTGGGATTTTAGATTGAGTCAGTTTGCTAAAGCATAAACTAATGTTGAAAAAAACAACTAAAATAAATAAAGTGTATTAATACAAAATGTGATATGAATGGACATTTTCGTATGAGCTATTTTCTAAAAGAAAATCAGTTCTGAAACTGATGTGTTCTCTGTCAACTAAACTAGCAAAATAATTATAAAAATACAAATTCCTGAATTTAATTGTGACTACATGTCTTTGAAGGGCCTTGCTCAATGCCATCCCCACAAACACACAGTCCTGGCATTCCACAGAGATGCGTAGTCTAGAACTAAGACCACTGTACTTATATTTACCAACTAATCATGTGATTTATAAAAATGCTGCATTTACCCATGAAGCCCTTTTTATTTCCAGTTATTTGATCACACAATTGTTTGCCAATTATTAATAAAAACATCACAGCCATGCTGCCTGTGTAAATGCAACCTCCTTAGTAGATACTAATGAGTCTCAGAATACTGGAGACATCCCTCTACTCTCCACACACACCCTTCCAATGTCTCTCTGTGTAAATGCAGTGTTTCATATAATTTTTATATCCATTAGATACTATATAGTTATCTCAGAGCCAGAGTTGATTGTACATGTTGTAGCAGTTTTTCAGGCTATTGATAAAGAGACTTTGTTAAAACCCACAGTTGGTGCGGTGATAGGTTCACTCAATTATTTATGAAACAAGTACATCATTATTATTGTAATATTCTGTGGGAAGATAAATCAAGTCAGATACTTGCAGTTTGTTATACTAATCTGTAATGATGGGTGGGATGTAGATTGAGTCCATCAATTCCCTGTCCTAGACCAACATCAATTTGGGCTCTGGTCTATAGTCTCCTCTCTGCTGGGCTTTCACTCATTCACTGAATAACTCACAACAATGCCCTTCTGTTTCCAATTCAAACATAGTACCCTCTAATAATATTGGTATAATATTTGTATATATGAGCTCTTTATTGTATATCTTTGTGTCGCACAATATTATGGTATGGGTCTTTTCCATAGTGTTGGACGATTAAGGGAATATGGCCTTTGTGTCACCTCATATTTATGCCTCAATGAAACAGGAAGTCTTGGCTTACCACTTAAGGGATCCTAATCACTCAGAGGAACTTAAGAACATAGATAGTTTCCTCATACAATTCTAAGAATAAGTTTGCACACCTTGGCAGAAACTGTGAATGTTTGGCATTCATCTTGAAAATTGGCTGATCTTTCAAATAATCTCTTTAAAACTTTTATTTTAGGATAGTGAACATATGAAGCCATTTATTATCACATTGTTGTTTGGCTTCTTTTTAAATCATAGCAGAAATTACTCAAAAAGCCCTGATCAAAACACTACATACCCTTGAATGTTTGGTCTTGTTACAGACACACAAGGTGACACACACAGGTGAAAATGGCACTTAAGGGTGAATTTCAAACACCTGTTGCGTTTTAAATTGCAATTAGTGTCTGTGTATTGTCAATGAGTTTGTTAGCTCTCACATGGATGCATTGAGCAGGCTAGAATTTCTAGGGGTGCCAATAATTCTGGTACACATTTTGGATAAAAGTATTAATTTCAATATTTTCAATCATTTTGCTGCAAAGGTCAGATTTTTGTGAACATTTTGACTGATAAACCAAGAGAATAAACTGCAAAACATTTTTTTTTTCAAAGCCCGTTTTGATCATATATTCCAAGGGTACAAATACTAATAGAGTTCACTGTAATTTGTTATTTGTAGCTGGTCATTGTTTTTCTGGTTATAATTGATGTTGCCTTTTTCATGTTGCATTGGTTTTTGTTGTTGTTGTTTAGGTACTTTTGTCCAATATCCACCACATTGTATACATAGGCATGATTTGCTTCTCATAAATATTTGTGAAAACCTTCCGCCACCTCAAGAAGGGGAACAGGGAACCATCCAAGCTGTGTACAGTAAGGATGGGACACTGTTGACCTCAAATGAGGAGGTAATTGGGGGATGGAAGGAATACTTTGAGGAACTCCTAAATCTCAATAACACGCTCTCTATTGTAGAGGCAGAGCTGGAGGCTGATGGGGAAGCATCGTCAATCTCCTTGGCAGAAGTCACTGAGGTAGTCAAACAACTCCACAGTGGCAAAGCTCCAGGGATTGACGAGATTTGTCCAGAAATGTTGAAAGCTTTGGAAGTGGAGGGGATGTCTTGGATGACACGCCTCTTCAACATTGCGTGGGAGTCGGGGGCAGTGCCTAAGGAGTGGCAGACTGGGGTGGTGGTTCCCCTGTTCAAATAGGGGGACCAGAGGTTGTGTGCCAATTATAGAGGTATCACACTACTCAGCCTCCCAGGGAAAGTCTACTAAAGGTGCTGGAAAGGAGGGTTCAGCAGATTGTTGAATCTCAGATTGAAGAGGAACAATGTGGACTCCATCCTGGTCATGGAACAACTGACCAGCTCTTTACTCTTGCAAGGATCCTGGAGGGGCCCTGTGAATATGCCCATCCAGTCTACATGTGTTTTGTGGATCTGGAGAAGGCGTATGACCGAGTCCCCGGGAGATACTGTGGGAGGTGCAGCGGGAGTATGGGTTGAGGAGGTCCCTTCTTAGGGCTATCCAATCGCTGTATGTCTTAAGTGAGAGCTGTGTTTGAGTTATCGGTAGTAAGTCGGACTCATTCCAGGTGGGGGTTGGCCTCTGCCAGGGCTGCACTTTGTCACCAACCCTGTTTGTAACATTTATGGACAGGATATCAAGGCGTAGTTGGGGTGGGGTTGCAGTTTGGTGGGCTGGGGATCTCATCGCTGCTTAAATAACATTATATGATGTGGTCCTGAGGGCATCATCGGTCTGTGATCTCCAGCACTCACAGGACCGGTTCGCAGCCGAGGTTGGGATGAGGCTTAGCACCTCTAAATCGGAGGCCATGGTACTCAGCAGGAAACCGATGGAGTGCCTCCTCTGGGTAGGGAATTATGTTTTACCCCAAGGAGTTCAAGTCTCTCAGGGTCTTGTTCGTGAGTGAGGGGAAAATGGAGCGGGAGATTTGCAGTCGCTTTACCGCACCGTTGTGACAAAAAGAGAGCTGAGCCGGAAGGCAAAGCTCTCAATATACCGGTACATTTTCGTTCCTACCCTCACCTATGGTCATGAAGGCTGAGTCATAACCAAAAGAACTATATTGCGGGTACAAGTGGCTAAAATGAGTTTCCTCAGAAGGGTGGCTGGCGTCTCCCTTAGAGATAGGGTGAGAAGCTCAGTCATCCGTAAGGAACTCGGAGTCGAGCCGCTGCTGCTTTGCATCGAAAGGAGCCCGTTGAGGTTGTTCAGGCATCTGGTAAGGATGTCCACAGGACGTCTCCCTAGGGAGGTGTTCCAGGCACATCCAGCAGGGAGCAGACCTTGGGGTAGGCCCAGGACTAGGTGGAGAGACTATATTTTGACACTGGCCTGGGAACGTCTCGGCATCCCCCAGTCAGAGCTGGAAAATTTAGCTTGGGTAAGGGAAGTTTGGGTCCCCTGCTGGAGCTGCTGCCCCGGTGACCCAATACCGGATTAGCCGATGAAGATGATGATGAAATGTTTGTGATTCAGCAAACACTCTTATCCTGAGCAGTTAGGTAACTTGTCTATGGGCACAGTGGCAGATTTTAAATAAACTGTTGTCCTGTGATTAAAACCTGTGCCCTCTTCAATGAATGGGTGCTATATCCTAGAACGTATATCCTGCTCTTGAAAATGAGATGTGGCACCTTAAGAACAGGGTGAGTTTAGAGCACTATTGTACTGTTTTCCTTAGTCAGTTAATGGCTTTTTGTTCAGTGATAAGGGAATTAGTTTACAAACTTGTAAGTAGACAAGAAACAGCTCACCCCAAAATCACTAGTTTGTCTATGTGTGTGTGGTGATGGTCAGATCACTACACAAACTAATTGTTTAACAGATGTATTTGGGAAGAGACATGCATACAGAGACCTACAGTACAGCTCTGAACCTAGCCTCATCATACAATCTAAATTACTGGAAGCTCTACAATCTACAGAAATCTTCATGATAGGGTTAAAACGCTTTCTTTATTTGCTGGGATTATCCAATTTGAAGGAATATAGAGCACATTGCCGACACAATCTGTGCTATTCCTGTGAGAACAGTCCATTGGGTAAGGCCTTTGCAAAAGGCCATTTCACAACAGCAAAACATGCCTTGAACAGATTGAGAAGCACCAATACGCCTTGGAGTAAATGCCTTGTAAGTGCCAGCATTAGCAAACCTGAGCTGTATTTAAGAATAATTTCGACAGGATATGATAGGTCATTGACTGCATCAAGCTAGTTTTGGTTAGGAGATGACTCCCTCGGGGTAGATGTTTTTTGTTTGTTTGACTGTGACATGAACTCTGTGTTCCTGGCATGTCCACCATGCTGTTTGCTTAATTGATCTGTCTTGAGATTGACCCCTTGTTATCCCACAGTTTCGGTTTATTTTCCAATTTTACTTTCCAATATTGGAAAGTCTTACGAGTCTTATTTATTTGAATAACTTAATATGTATATAGAAACATTTATCAATAAAAGGAAACAAATCAATACGGAGGAAATGACATTGATATAATCCCATTGCAAGATATGCCCATTTATAATATTCCACCTTTACTGTTTTTGCTGGATTATTTTCCTGCCCTGAAGAACTAAGTCAAATTAGGATATGGCATCTATAGGCACTTTCTTCTTTACATAAATGTCTGGAAAAGAAATTGAGACCATTGCATCTTTCCAAAAAAATGAAAATGAAAGTTTTGAGTGAGGAACAGAAGTGTTCACTTTGCAGTGGTCTCTTAACTGGAACCCCACTGTTTCTCACTCAAAATGTTCCTTTTCAACTTTTTTGGAAAGGAAAGAAAAAGGTGCAGTGGTCTCTTATTTTTTTCCAGAGCTGTTTGACTATTGGCTATAATTAGGTTGACATTGTAAATGTGAACTTTTTTTACTGAATCGCCTTATTAAATAAAGATGTATATGTATAACAATGCCATTATTATTAACCATCTAGGTGTCTGATAGACCAGAGGCAGGTGCTGTCCTTCATAGAGAGGTGTATGCTGGCTGTAGGTACCAAGCCCAGCCATGCCAGAAGTCTGGCAGAGGTATTAGTGGAGGGTGACCGAAGGGGTCATTACAGCCATGGACTCAACAGGATGGGTCAGTATGCCAACAGTTATGCTACACAACATGTCTGCAATATGCCCACTTCACTCCACAGCACAGGGGTTTCCAAGGTCCCGCTCAGTTGTTTTCATTTTGCATAATTTGTCTCAGTGATTGTAAATGACATTTACCATGATATTTATAGGATTATCTGTGTTATAAAATAATAGGCCATTGTTTTCGATAGCTTCAGCTGTATACTGCAGTAGTATTTGCATTTACAACCATGATATCTTCAGCTGTATACTGCACTAGAATTTGCATTTACAACCATGATATCTTCATTTTATTTTGAGTGGATGTGTATATTTCACCTTTTGTTAATGTGCCATGCTCCATCTGTTTCCCACATAGACATGTACGTGAAGGACATCCAGCTTGGAGTCTGTGCCAAAGATGGGGAGCCAGTGGTGGAGAAGGAGACTGTGGCTACGGCTTTGGTGGATGGCAAGAACTTGTTGGGTCCCGTTGTAGGCAACTTCTGCATGGAACTAGCCATCAGGAAGGCTCAGAATGTGGGCATCGGCTGGGTGGTGGCCCATGGAAAGTTGGCTTTATTTTTTCTTGCTATGCAATCAAGAAGTGGCCAGTATGTTTTTTGGAAAGACAATGGCCCTCATTCATGAAACGTATGTGTGATCAAATTTGTTCATAAATTATTGTATGATCATTTCACCAACAGAGCTGGTTTCATCACTATTGTCGTGTCCTTACGATCAAACTCATATCTGGTCGGAGACCATGTAAACCAGCATAAAAAATAAGATAATGCTTGATAATAATAACATTATCACCAAAAACAATTGTAACAACCTTAGTAACAACAACCACAATTATAATAATAATAATAATAGGTCATATAAAATACGTTGATGAAGAATATAACACATACAAATATACCACAATGTTATATATGGTTTCACTAACATATTAATGTATTATTAATTTTTTTAAATTTTTTATTCTGCATTTTCTATCTCTTATTTCAGTTGTTCATGTGTTTGTAATGTTTGCCTTTGTGTAGTAAGGTGCTAGACAACAAAATCTTCTCAATATTAGGCAAAGATGGTACCCTAACCCCTGCTACCCGGGCTTCATCGGACACCCCTCTGTGATATACTTTATATAATATCTGGCTACAAACTTGAAAAAATACAACTATTATTGTGTTAAATCTGTTGTCCATGTCCAATTGAACTGCTGATGCACGCTTGAATGCCTTCCCTAACAGTAACCGAAATACAAGCAATATATTTGTTCTTTACATATGTATGCTTTTCATATTAACATGTTACATATTTTATTGTTTTTTGAACCTATGTTGTTGTTTACCCTTATTTTTTTGGTCTACTCTGTCTGTTGATGACTAGTGGATGTTTTTTGGGATTTAAGTGCATCCAGCCTATAGTTTCTGCTTGGCTGTTGAATTAGCCACCAATCACACTGGCTCCACAGTGCTTCTAGCATATAGAGCATATCATGCCCTCGTCATTATTTATGAGCCACCAGAAAACATTTAACCATTGAGTGTCAAAACCACTGGTTCCATGTTTATTACAGGATCTAGGAATCACATAAAAAATATGAAATCACTCATTAGCTTTGTAATTAATCTTAATATTGTTAATATTGTCTATTTTCATTGTTATGTTATGTTTGGATTAATTAGACTGGCATAAAAAACAAAAGAGAGCAGAATATATTACAGACTTGTCACATAATTTTTTCACCATCCTTGCCTTGACCCCACATCCTTAATCTCCCTCTCTCGACTTCCTTCAGCTGTACTAGGCTTTGCTGCTTGCACTGATCCAGTGTCTTCATGTTCATTAATTTCCTTTAGTGACATAAATATGTTAATTGCATCTTTTTTTCAATGTATATTGCATATAAAATGTTTTGGTGACAGTACATACCCTAATCTGATCGTCTTTTCACCAGTAATCTTCGTTTGTTTTGCAAAATCTTTGCAAAAGCAGTCATTCTAGGCTTCTAGATATGATCTGAAATGTTAAAAAATTTTGGATGTAGTATTCGATGCATCTAAATATTTTGACATGCTTGGTTGTTAAAAGGAAAATAGGGTCTACTTTTTTCAGACGTAACTCATTTTTGCAACGTCAGGAACGATGTTCTCCTGTCGTCACAGGGTTGCCAGATTTGATTTTTAGTCCAATTTGATTTAAGTAGCCCAATTTGTGAGGAAATCTCCCAGTCTGGCCAAACTGCTAATACAGAAAATGTTTACCCGTATCGTCACATTTGATTCAGTATTTGCTAAATCATGTTTTACCATGCCGACACATAGGCAGTGTGAGATTTTGGGAGGGCGGCAGCCTTTGATGCAGGAAAAACCCTGGACAAATAACCTTGCTTTGCCTTGCTTGCGTACCATTGTCTTGCTTGCGTACTACAGTCACTCAGGCCTATATGACCAACAAATATAGAGATGATAGTCATTATATTTTCAGTGGCTGGCATCTTGATTTGCTAATAGGTCTTAAATTGACTAGTGAGGTGATGTATAAACCAGTGGTTCTGGGTCAAGCAGTTACCCAAATGATGGCAGAGCTTGCACTTTTAAAGGACTAAGGCTCTGGGCTGAGACACGAAAGTGTTCCATAACTGCACTAATTTTATCATGGAGAAATGACACATGGTTAATTAGCTGTTTCGGGCTGTATTGTATGTTGAAATCTGTCAATTCATAGGTTGTTGATTGCCACCCCCCGCATAAATTACAGGTGTACGTTTTTGCGTTCACGGCTTTATCCGATTTATCAATCTGCAATGACACCTACGCTCATTTCAAAGAGGTTCAACAGTTCCGTAAATCAAACTTGTAGATGAGCGTAAGTCTCTCCCCACGTTCTTTTCTGAGGTTTCATGAATGAGGGCCAATGTCTTCTCAATAACTTACTGTTATTATAATCTGGTTTTAGTTGAACAGTATTTAAATGATTGTATTTAAGCTCTGTAACTTTTTTGTCTAGGCTCCAACCATTATGGTATCGCTGGATATTACTCGATGCAGGCCCTGGATGCCAACATGATAGTAAGCCTTTTAGTTTTAAATGCATTTGTTTTGTCTCCTCCAAGTGATAATTGTATGCTCTGCATGCATGTAATGTTTGTTTTTTGTGGACAATTGTTTTTTACTGTACTAGTGTTGGCACAAATGTGACGCAGTTCTACAAACATATGCCATAACATCTCCATTAGACTTATGAAACTAGAGTATTGAAAAAAGATTCGGATGTGCATCATACACATTCAGTTGACAGTGAATTATTGTAAGTTGATTAAATGATTAAATGTAATGATAAAAAGTCAAATAATTCAATAATAATAATATTCCCTATAGGGCATGTCATATACAAACACCTCTCCACTGGTTGTCCCCACAAGAGCTAAAGAGGTGAGGTTACACAAACACCATAATCACTTTTGAGTACTGTACCACAATGATTTGCATTCCCTTGCCTAACATCCACTCCTGAAACTGTGTGACCACTGTTGTGTATTCAGTGCACTCTGGGCACCAATCCCATCAGTGTGGCTGCGCCAGCCAACAATGGGGACAGCTTTGTGTTGGACATGGCCACGTCTGCAGTGGCTCTGGGTAAGGTAAGCTGGAACATGCTGACTGGCCGGTGTAATTCACTGTGTCACTGATTATTGGTTGAGCCAGAATAGAGTTTAAAGATATAGATGCTCTCTGCATTTTGTTCGGTCACAGATTGTGAATGTGTGTGTTTTTGGACAAGAAAGTAGACTAATATGCATATTCCTGCACCATTGCTGACATACCGTGTTTGCATGCATGCCTTTTGACATTATGTGTAGATTGAGCTCCATGAGCGACATGGGGACATTATCCCAGAGGGCTGGGGCTGCGACTCTCAGGGTAGACTCAGCACAGACCCGAGAAAGGTGCTCAACGGAGGGGGACTGGTACCTATTGGTGGCTGTGAGGCCACAGGTATTTTTATACTTTTATTATGTATTGAACTCTTATTCTCTAATATGTTGTTTTATTATGTGTATCGTGTAAGAGCGTTTACTGTAAAAAATGTCACCTGGGCTAATGCTGGTTGTCTGTTCACACCCCATTCAGGTGGGTACAAGGGTTTTGGCCTCGGCATGATGGTGGAAGTGTTTTGTGGCATGCTGGCTGGCTCCCACTACTCCCAAAACATCCGCACATGGAAGGTCACTGACAGAGCAGCAAACTTGGTGTGTACATATATCCATTGTAACATTAAAAACATATATTGTTGAAGATGCATTCTGGGATTTATGGCCATGGTTGTAAAAATGGGTCTGTCAAGCAAAAACTTGTAATTTCATGGCTAACTGTGATATAGGGCCAGTCTAGAGTACCTATCTTAATACCTAATGGATACTTAATGGCTCCCCACATTAGAGGGAGCTGTGTAGTTGTATATCAAAGGAGGAAATAATCAAACATGTTCAGAAAGCCGTAACCTTTTCAAATTTGCCAAGAAGAGGACGCATGTGAATATTGCCCCCACAAACGATGAGGAAGATGGTGAGGGAGGCTAAAAAGTATCAAAGGATCACACTTTGAGAACTGCACAGTCTAGTGAAATTTTGAGGTTGTCTCAAAATTGTCTGCTAGATGCCACCTCCATGTAAAAAGGTTATTTCGAAGGGTTGAGCAAAAGTCCTTACTTGGGCACAACCCACAAATTGTCACATCTGAAATTTTATTGAAGCTGTAAATGGAATTGTGTGTTCTGGTGAGATTAAAAAACAAAACGTTTTGGCACAGAAGCGGACTTCATACAAGGAGGCACCTGATACCCACAGTAAAATATCGGGGTGGATCAGTGACGCTGTGGGGCTGTTTTGCTACTAGGGGGTCCAGGGGCTTTTTTTTTCAGATAGATGGCATAATGACTTCCATTAAATATCAGATTTTTTTTTGCCAAAAGCCTGGTTGCCTCTGCCATGACAGTGACACTTGGCTGTGGATGGACATTTCATCAACTCCAAACATACAGTGGATATAAAAATTCTACACACCCCTGTTAAAATGACAGGTTTTTGTGATGTAAAAGAATGAGACAAGGATAAATCAGGTCAAAACATTTTCCACTTTTAATTTGAACTATAAAGTCAACAAGTCAATTGAAAATCAAACTGAAATCTTCGAGGGGTGAAAAATTATGAACAAAAACCTTACAATTACCTAGTTGCGTGTGTGCACACCCTCTTATAACTGTGGATGTGGCTGTGTTCAGAATTAACCAATCACATCCAAACTGTTAAAAAGAAGACATTACACATCATTTATAGTGACTCTGAAAAATCACAAATAAAGTTCAGATGTTCTAGTAGGAGTCTCCCGACATTTTCTTAGTTGCATCTCAGAGCAAAAGCCATGGTCCGCAGAGAGCTTCCAAAGCATCAGAGAAATCTCATTGTTGAATGATATCAGTCAGGAGAAGGATACAAAAGAATTTCCAAAGCATTAGATATACCATGGAACACAGTAAAAACAGTAATTATCAAGTGGAGAAAATATGGCACAACTGAACTGGACGTCCCTCCAAGGGGCCTACAGCAACATAAAAGGAACTGCAGGAATTTCTTGCATGTACGGCTGTGTGCCACATGTGACAACAATCTCCCATATTCTTCATATGAATGTGCTGTGGGGTACGGTGGCAAGACAGAAGCCTTTTCATACAATAAAAAACTTCCAAGCAAGACTGAAGGTTGCTAAAACAAACATCAAGTCCCCCAAAAGCATGTGGGAAAATGTGTTATGGTCTGATGAAACCAAGGTTGAACTTCTTGGCCATAATTCCAAAAGGTATGTTTGGTGCAAAAGCAACACTGCACATCACCGAAAGAAGACCGTACCCACAGTGAAGCATGGTGGTGGCAGCATCATGCTTTGGGGCTGTTGTTCCTCAGATGGAACCGGGGCCTTAGTCAGGGTGGAGGGAATTATAAACAGTTCCAAATGCCAGGCAATTTTGGCACAAACCTTCAGATGAAAAGGCTGTTCACCTTTCAGCACAACAACGACCAAAAATGCACATCCAGATCCACAAAAGCATGCCTTCACCACAAGATTAACATTTTGGAATGGCCCAGCCAGAGCCCAGACACGAATCCAATTGAACATCTGTGGGGTGATCTGAAGAGGGCTGTGCACAGGAGATGTCCTCGCAATCTGACAGATTTGTAGCGCTTTTGCAAAGAGTGGGCAAATATTGCCATGTCAAGATGTGCCATGCTAATAGACACCTAGTTTTTTGTGTTTTATTTTTCACCCTTAAAGATTTCAGTTTTTCAGTTTTTCAATTGAATTGTTCACATTTTAGGTCACATTAAAGGTGGAAAAAGTTCTGACATGATTTATCTTTGTTTTTTATATCACAAGAACCTGGCATTTTAACAGGGATGTGTAGACTTTTTATGTCCACTGTTCATCAAAATCAAAACATAAATGGTTGCAAAAACACAAAATAAATATTTTGCATCTCTCCTGATTTAAATGCAATTGAAAACATGTGGTCTGACTTGAACCGCACAGTCTACAAGTGCAAATTGTGACAGTGCAAGTGTAACGATTGCGTAAAAGAAAGGCAAAGAGGGAAAAGAAACAAAACAGACAATAACAGCCAACAGTCTTTTCTATACCTTTTTAAAGTTTTAATAAGCACATCATCACGGTCACAACAGACTAACAACAATACATGAGGTGCGGTGGGTGAACAACAGAATCTGAACACAACTAAACAGTGATTGGAAACAGGTGTGTCCTCGGGATGTGCTGCTGCCATCACTCTCCTGCCACTGGTTAGTACGCTGGTGAGGTGGAGCGCCAGAGAGGATGGGGAGCCCTACTGTGCCATGGTGCAGAAGTTACACAAACCTATGACAAGGATCTTCCAATGTGCTGCATGGTAAAATGTGCGCCAACCTTGTCTCACTTTTCAGGAAGTGGCTAAGTTCTGTTATCCACTCCAGTGTACGCTTCATGAAATAGTGATTGCAGGGGTGCAAATCATTTTAAAACTTTTTAGTAAGTTACATTCTGCAAAATAATATGCTATTAAATTAAATAAATTGTGTGTGAGATATGCTTTTTTTCAAATAAAAGCATACGGCATAAAACATTCAACTTAAATATATATATATATATACATATTCTGTAAGTTTCATAAGTACACTGAACAAAATTATAAACGCAACCCTTAGTTTTTGCCCCCATTCATCATGAGCTGAACTCAAATATCTAAGACATTCTCTATGTACACAAAAGGCCTATTTCTCTCAAATATTGTTCACAAATCATTCTAAATCTGGGTTAGTGAGCACTTCCCCTTTGCCACAATAATCCATCCACCTCACAGGTGTGGCATATCAAGATGTTGATCAGACAGCATGAGTATTGCACAGGTGTGCATTTATAATTGTGTTCAGTAAGTACTCAGGGATATATTGACATTTCTTTTTGCATTGCCAGGGTCAGTGTTTTGTGGCAGTGAATCCAGCTAATTTTGCACCCGGGTTCAATGACAGAATGTCTGATATCCTGTCTCTACACAGAGGACTAGAGCCAGTAAGTGAGAGCCGCTCTCATAAACCTCTAATCCTAGTTGCAGCTCAATGAAATGAGGCCCATCATGGATATATTTGTAGATACATACATTTTTGTTTGCCTACTGTCATGGGTATGATGAGTTTTCACACTGAGGCAACCAAAATGGGCCACCCTACAGAGGGGAACCTGGTGACAAAAATATAACATACTTTTTTTTTAGGCTGAGCCAAGCTGTGCTGTCCTTGCCCCTGGAGACCCTGAAAGAATACACATCATCAAGTGTCAGAATCTAGGAGGTATTCCTTACCACCTGAATGTGGTTAAAGTTATGGTGAGTTTCTCATTGTAGACCATTGTCTGAACCCTTTTTATTTATTTGAGATTATCTGGTCAGAGTAAAATTGGGCATGGGACCTTCGATCCAAATGAGAGGCAGGTCTGTCCTGGCTCCTTTGGAGAGAATTATGAGAATTACGTTTACAACAATATCTAATAGAATATATAATCAGCTAAAAAACTGAAATTATTAAACATTCTTGAAGAAAGGAATTATTTTGTTCTCCCCTCACTATTATGCAGTAGTATAATCGAGGACTAATGTGCTGTAATATGAAATATATGAATGAATAAATATATTAATAATGAAATACTTAAATAAATAGACATTTTATTTGGATGGTGTGGTGTTGTGCGTTGTCCAAATGCAATGGGGCGGGACCTCACCCATTTGATGATAGAGCTGTCCACATTGGACTGAGTGTTTTATGCTTCGAACTCTGTGATTGGACACTTGAGAGCAAACTATCAGTGAGGGCTGTCAATCAAGTAGCATACGAACGAGTTTCAGTGTTTCGTTGTCTGTAATGATATACAATTGGGTCGCTTTGAAAACTATTTATTTGTATATTTTGTTAGCATGTGGCGAGTTTTCAGTAACTTTTATTGCGGCAAGCACGTGATCAGGTAGAGGACCGGAGAAGTGTGTGTGTTTTGCTTGTGCCAGGCTGCCAGCACCATTCTTTACCTGATTATTAGGTGTAAGCCTTAACAAGTTTTATCTTACAGATATTTAAAAACATCCAGAAAAATACAGATTTCACAGCAGCATTGTTTTTTAGCTGACAATAAAATACAGATCTGGAAAAATGTAAGACACCACTGCAAAATTATCAGTTTCTCTGGTTTTATTACTGATAGGTATGTGTTTAAGTAAAATTAACATTTTTGTTTTATACTATAAACTACTGAAAACATTACTCACAAATTTCTAATAAAAATATTGTAATTTAGAGTTCTCTTTTGCATTGTGGTATTGTTGACGCGCTGTACGCTGCTTGCTGTTACCTACCTGGCTACCTGCCAAACTTTTTCAAATTTACTTGACTTAAAGAGTTTTTCCGACGCAATATTTTTAGCTATTGTCTTTTTACCCCACTGTTCTACACCTGGACTCTATTTGGGCATAATTAATGGAATTACTCACCCCTGAACACCCGAAGCTAAGTAGGATTATTATGCCTTATTGTAATTGTTGTAGCTTTAACACAGAGAACTATCTTCTTCAGGTAAAGATAGCATAGTTAGAGGCTCGGAATCAGACGCAAATGTCAGGCAAGGATTATGTTAGGGTAGAAATGGAAAAAATTGTGTCTGTGCCACCAGGAAGAAAGTTTGTGTTCTTAGCACAGCTCCCGCAGCCGGGCAAGAACGTTCTCTTGGTCACTGGGAAGAAATGCCGTCAGTGTCAAGGCCTGAACCATATTCCGAGGGGAATGATCGGCATGCATTTTCCACTGGTGGACGGGAAAAACTGAAAGCTTTAGTCATCAGCGATTCAATTACCCACAGGATTAGACTAAAGAATTAGTCAGCGATCGTACACTGTTTACCGGGGAGCAGAGCCACCGACATAGCCGCAAATCTGGGGTTGGTGCTAGCGAAGTAAGAAACTGGGTATAGAGAGTACAGAGATATTGTTATTCAGGTTGGCACCAATGACGTTAGGATGAAACAGTTAGAGGTTACAAAGCAGAACATAGCATCAGCGTGTAATCTATCTAGAAAGATGTCGACATCGAGTAATTGTCTCTGGCCCCCTCCCTGCTAGAGGTAGTGACGAGCTCTACAGAAGACTTGCACAATTCAATCACTGGCTGAAAACGCAGGAGGTTGAGTTTGTAGATAACTGGCTCTCTTTTTGGGACTCGCCCAGATATAGGGTCAGGCCTGATCTGCTGAGGACCAACGGACTCCACCCCTGCTGGAGTTGTGCTCTTCTTTTCGTGTTCTTTTATCTAGGAACATTGACAGGAGTCTCACTCCTATCCCAACCATGAGATAGAGTGCAGGACAGGCTGCTAGCATAGTGGAGTCTGTCGATAGCATAGCCAGAGTAGTTAGCACAGTATTGCCTTTTGTGACTGTGACTCATTCCAGGCTAAGAAAAGTTAAACAAGGACAGGTGACAACAATTGCTACATTATTAAGAAAAAAAACTTCCTCCACTTTGGGCACAAATAAAAATTACTGTATTACCTGTCATCTCAAAATGGGACTACTAAATGTTAGATCCCTTGCTCCAAAGGCAATTGCAGTAAATGAATTAATCTCTGATCATAAACTAGATGTTATTGGCTTGTGTGAAACATGGCTAAAGCCTGATGAATTTACTGCCCCAACTTAGGCCTCTCCTCCTGGCTTAATTAGTGATCATATCCCCGAGCATCCCGAAATGGAGGGGGTGTTGCTAATATCTATGACAGTAAATATAAATGTACTCTTAAACACATCACTTGCTTAAGTTTTTGTAGTTTTATTCATGAAAGTTAACCAATCTCATAAATCGTTTCACATAGCTACTATATACAATCCACAAACGATCTAATCGAGGATCTAAACTCAACTCTGCGGAATACTTTAGATACAGCTGCACCACTAAAAACGAAAGAAATATACAACAAGAAACTTGCTCCCTGGTACACAGACAATACTAGGGCACTCAAGCAAGCCTCCAGAAAATTGGAACGAAAGTGGCACTTCACCAAGTTGGAAGCAATTTGACTAGCCTGGATAGACAGTACCCTGAAATACCGAAAAGCAGTCACATCTGCTTGATCAGTGTATATCTCCAACATGATTGAGGTGAATAAATATAATCCCAAATTTCTCTCTGATACAGTTGCAAAGCTAACAAAAAAGCAACACTCAACAAGCGAAGTGGGTTTTCACTTTAGCTGTAACGAATACAGGAAAGTCTTTGATAAAATGATCATCACCATTAAAAAAATTATAAAAAGATCATCACCATTAAACAAATAACTGACCCCTCCTTAAATAATTATAGTCCCAAAAATCTAAATTGTCCTGAGAATGTCCTGACCCTCCCTGACCAGGTGCCAGTGGGGACACTGGAACTTTTTGAACCCGTATCGCACCTCACCAAATTTGTAATGAGTTCTAAACCCACAAATTATCAGCTAGATCCGATTCCAACACAATAACCTAATGAGCTATTTCCAGTGCTAGGTCAGCCAATGTTAAACATAATAAATTGCTCCTTTTCCTCCAGATATGTATCAAACTTAGTAAAAATTGCGGACATTAAGCCTCTTCTAAAACAATCATATCTGGAATCAGACATATTTAACAACTGTAGGCCAATATCGAACATCCCATTCCTCAAAGAAATCTTAGACAAATGTGTTTTCCAACAACTAAATGCCTTCCTGAAGGCAAATAACATTTATGAAATGCTCCAGTCAGGTTTCAAACCCCATCGTTCATAGTACTGAGACTGCACTCGTGAAGGTAACAAATGACCTTCTAATGGCCTCAGACAAAGGTTCCGCACACATCATGTTGCTTCTTGATCTTAGTGCTGCTTTTGACACATTGATCACTCTCTTCTCTTAGAGAGACTGGAAACCCGTATTGGGCCATGTGGACATGTTCTAGCCTGGTTTAAATCTTATTTATCTGAAAGATATTTGTTTGAATGTGTGGATGACATATCCTCTGACAAATCAAAAGTATGTTTTAGTGTTCCTTAAGGCTTGGTTCTGGGTCCATTATTCCTCTCACTATATATGCTGCCTCTTGATGATGTAATCCGGAATCACAGTGTATATTTTCACTGTAATGCTGATGACAAAAAGTTCTATATTTCGATAAAGCATGTAGAAGCCCCAAAAGTAGCTACTTGGAAGCATGTGTTTCAGATATTAGGAAGTGGATGACAGATAACTTCCTGCTATTAAACTCAAGAAAAACAGAAAAGCTTGTTTTAGAACCCAAGAAACAAAGAGCTTTATTGGCAGATCTCACTGTGATCCTCGACAGCTGCATGGTCGTATCTCAAAAAACGGTAAGAAATTTCAGGGTTTCCCTTGACCCTGATTTCTCCTTTGATGAACATATAAAATATATCTCAAGGGTTGCTTATTTTCATCTTCGAAACATATCAAAAATCACAAACTTTCTATCAAAAACAGATTCAGAAAAACATGTCCATGCGTTTGTTATTTCTAGATTAGATTACTGCAATGCTCTTCTTTCCGGTTGATCCTAATAGATCAATAAACTTCAATTAGTGCTGCACACGGCTGCTAGAATCCTAACTAGAAAAGAAAAGTGTGAACAGATTAATCCAGTACTGCCCTCTTTACACTGGCTGCATGTAATGGCTGATTTTAAGGTTTTATTTTTAAACCTATAAATCAATACAAGGACTTGTTCCTACTTACCTCGCTGAAATGATCCAGCCAAACGTACATAACCTTAGATTGCAAGATGCAGGTCTTTTAATTGTACCTTAAATTTCTAAACAAACAGCCTGAAGCAGGGCCTTCTCTCATAGAGCTCCACTACAGTGGAATGATTTGCCAATTAAGGTTAGAAATGCAAATTTTCAAGTGTCTACTGAAGACTCATCTCTTCAGCCTGGTCTATGATTAAGGGTAGTCTGGCCCAGGGGTGTGAAGGTGACCAGAAAGGCCTGATACTGTCCACCCTTACGGTCTTGCCTGGTTGGCTCTCATCACCATTATGATGCTCTCCACTACCATTCAGGGGCAGAGTCACTGGCTTGTTGTTGTCTCACTGTTGTGCACGTGTGCAATTTGGCTGTACTGTGCTGGCAATATTCGGCCCTCATTCAGTGTGGTTGTGGTTGGTGGTTGTCCTTTTGGTTGATACTTGGCAATGTTTGTGGATTGATTTCCTGCCTGTTGGGCCATGTCCGGGGCCTCCCCTGGATAAGGCCACAGTGTCACTTGACCCCCCCTGCCTCAGCCCCAAGGTCTTACAGTGCTATATTATTGTGCTGGGTCAGTTCTCCTTCTCCACCATAAAACCATGTAGATCTAAGGAATGCATTTTCTACATTTTCCATGTCTCTGGACGTTTTAAACGTAGACATGAGGTCTTGGCCCACACCTGCGGAGTACCAGGTTTGACTCCTTGCTGTCCCTGTCCAAAGTCCTCCTGGTTGTTTTGCAAATCAAGACAATACCTGACTATTTCAGCAACCACCCTGCTAAACCACCCCCCCAACCTCTCCGGTTGTCCTTGTCCATCTGGTCAAGCATCTGATCTGGACTAGGTTTAAATAGACTCTGAACTATTAAATTGACTATGCCCACATGCTTTTAGTAATTAATATAATTTTGACTCTTAATATATTCACTTGGCACAGCCAGAAGAGAACTGGTCACCCCACTGTGCCTGGTTCCTCTTTAGGTTTCTTTGTGAATTTTGGCCTTCTTAGGGAGTTTTTCCTAGCCACTGAATTTCAACTCTACTGTTGTTTGCTCCTTGGGGTTTAAGGCCAGTTGTTATGTAAAAGCACTTTGTGAAAACTGCTCATGTAAAAAGGGCTTTATAAAATAAATGTGATTGATTGAGAATATTTATTTGTAGAATAAATAACTGATCAAAATAAACAAAAATTATGCATTGTTTTCAGACCTAAAAATAATGCAAAGAAAACCAATGAATATAAATGTTTTAACATGCGTCTTGGCATGCTCTCCACCAGTCTGTCACATTGCTGTTGGGTGACCTGTTGCCACTCCTGGCACAAAATCTAATGTAGCTCAGTTTGTTTGATGACTTATATCCATCCATCTTACTCTTGATTAAATTCCAGAGGTTTTCAGTGGGGTTCAGTACTGGAGAATGGGCTGACCATGACAGGGTTTCGATCTGGTGGTCCTTCAGCCACACCTTAATTGACCTGGCTGTATGGTATGGAGCATTGCCCTGCTGGAAAAAACTATTTTCACAGTTGGGGAACATTATCAGAGCATTCTTCCAGGATAACCTTATACTAGGCCTGATTCATGCATCCTTCACAAGGACATCTCTGCCCGATTCCAGCCTTGCTGAAGCAACAAATTTCACAGTGGGTGCGAGACACTGTGGCTTGCAAGCCTCTCCAGGTTTCCATCTAACCATTAGATGACAGATGTTGGGCAAAGCTGAAAATGTTACTCATTAGAAAAGATTAGCCTCCACCATTCCTCTACGGTCCAATCCTTATGGTCTTTTGCAAACTTCAACCTGACTCTCTTTTGCTTCTCTTGACCTTGTTCTTATGAACTGCTGTCTTTGAAAATTTCAGGATGGAAGCAACTTGACGCTCACTGTATCCCTTTTCCAGTAAAGCCAGAAGTTATCCCTTCTTTTTCTCACTCAATATGTTTCTTTTCAACTATTTTGTCATGCTGAATAGTATTTTTTTTAAATTCAAATTACCTGTGAGGTGCAACTTTCACTGATTTACCATCCAGTTGGTTCTATTGCAAGAGGATAGTGATTACCACAGCAGTGTTTTTTATATTTTTCCTCTTATAATTAGATTTGGTTCAGGTAATCACCTTATAAGTACCTCATTAATTAAAATGAGGTGCATTTGTATTGGAAATTAACAGACACTGGAATGGAATGGCTGCCATACATGTAGAGATGCTGATTTACGAAAAATTAGGAGTGGTCTCTTAATTGTACCTAGAGGCGAGGTTTTAAGCAGAGGGCCAGGTCGTGTAGTCTGGACAATACACATACAACTCAAGTCACGTTCCCCAGTTCTCTGTTATAATCAGATTAAACATTCATAACAACACGTACCTTCTGACATCCCCCCAAAAGATACTTTGGCCTACATGTAGCAGGGAGACTATACGTTGACATAGCAATCAGACATTCCTTTTCCCTTCTGTTCTCTGGGAGTTCGGCTATGGTTTTTCTGTGTTTTATTCACTATTCATGCAGGCAACTCAAGTGTGCAGGGCTGCCAAGAAAGGGCAGTGTGCAACTGATATATCTTTAACATCCATTGCCAGATTGCGACTGTTGGTCAGTGGTCAGTGTTGGAAAACAAGGCAAGCTGCCTAACTGATGAACAACAAGTATGCACCCCTTCTCTAATTGTGTAGCCTCCTAGAAACTATACATTTGAATGGGCTAATTACAGTAAATGTTTTCTTTCATCTCCTAATACTAGCCTAATATATATGGCTAATTGGTAATATATGTGCCATTTGAAAAGAAAATATGTGTGAGCAGGCAAAACACATCTTTTATTTCTTATGGGATTCAACTGTAGGTCATAACAGACTGACACAATCTAAAATAAAACATGGTAACAAAGAAAGAAATGAACTGCCCCCTGTTAAAAAGTCTGCATACTCTTAGTTCTTAATTCTGTATATTGTGCCCCCTTCAGCATCAATGACAGTGTGCAGTCTTTTGTAATAGTTGTCTATGAGGCTCTACATTTTTGCAGATGGTATAGCTGCCCATTCATCTTGGCAAAATGCCTCCAGGTCTTGCAAAGTCTTTGGTCGTCTTGCATGAACAGCACATTTGAGATCTCCCCAGAGTGGCTCGAAGATATTGAGGTCTGGAGGCAGTGATGGCCAGTCCAGAATTTTACATTTTTCTGCTGTAACCACTGGAGGGTCAACTCGGCCTTGTGCTTTGGGTTATTGTCGTGCTTGAAAGTCCAAGAGCGTCCCATGTGCAGCCCTTGTGCAGAAGAATGCAAATTGTCTGCCAGTATTTTTTCATACCATGCGGCCTTCATCTTGCCATCAATTTTCACTAGATTCACCGTGACGTTAGAGCTCACACACACCCAAAACATCAGTGAGCCACCACCATGCTTCACAGTGGGGATGGTATTCTGTTCACTATAGGCCTTGTTGACCCCTCTCCAAATATAATGCTTATGGTTGTGACGATCAAGCTCTATTTTGGTCTTGTCACTCCAAATTAGTGTGCCAGAAGCTGTGAGGTGTTTCAGGGTGTTGTCGGGCATATTGTAACCAAGATTTATTTTGGCATTAGTGCAGTAAAGGCTTCTTTCTGGCAACTCCACCATGCCGCTTGTTTTTGTTCAAGTATCATTATTGTGCTCCTTGAAACAAACACACTCTTTTTCCAGAGTAGCCTGTATTTCTCCTGAGGTTACCTGGGTTTTTTTCTTTGTATCCCGAACAATTCGGTCAGTTTTGGCTGAAATCATTTTTGGTCTACATAACTTCTCCTTGATATCAAGACATTCCAGATTTTTCCACTTCTTAATAAGTGATTGAACAGTACTGACTGGCATTCTGTACCTTTCTGAATTAATTCTGCTGCTGCCATCATTTTTTACATGCTCAGTGAAGATGAGTGATGCTCTTTCCAGAGGCAGTAATGCATCCCCATGCCATGACACTATGTGCACCATGTTTCACAGATGAGGTGGTATACGATTAGTAGATTGTGACACTGTTGTCTTTGGGCAAGTCCTGTCTCAGGAAGGTTTTTCCATCACAGGCCAGCCATCATTATCATCACAGTCCAGCCTACCTAGGCCAACTATTTAAGTTCTTCATTCTCTGAAGATGGAAATGGTCAGCTTATGGCTTAAGCAAAGAGGATGGTTTATAGGTTGTCAGAGGATAGTAGGTAATGGTGATCGTGTCTGTGGATGGCCTTGTAAATGGGTAGTGTGGTAAACAGCCTGATTGTAAAGCAACTGGTCTCTGCTTCCCTTTTGTGTAGCATCCACTTGAGTTATGCCTGGGCAGATCTTTGTGACAGGAAGCTCACCACATAAAGTTCAGAATAATAGCTAGTTGTCCTCACCAAGAGCCCTATGCCTCATCATTGCTGTATTTTTCTATCACCTATTCCTCTCACACTTCAGGTGACTCCTCAAAGCATGTTCCCAAATTATGCAGAACTGGCAGCTAACTCAGTCAGAATGTTCTGTGTTTTTTCCAAACATTAACAAAAGTCAGCTAGATAGCTTAATATAATAAGACAAACCATGTAGACTAGCCAACAATTTCCTTCTTATTGGCCTAGACGAATGCAACCCCTCTTCCCAAAAAGTTGTGACAGTGCGTTAAATGCAAATAAAAACAGAATGCAATGATGTGCAAATCATTTATCCTTATATTTAATTGAAAATAGTACAAAGACATCATATCAAACAAGCATTTGGGAACTGAGAAGACCCAACGGCTGTAGTTTTGAAAGTGAAACGAATTCCCATTCTTGGTGTAGGATTTCAGCTGCTCAACAATTCAGGTCTCCTTTGTCATATTATTTGTTTCACAATGCCCAAACTTGCAGTTTTACATTGAGAAACATTATTCCTAAATTGTTGCACTATTTGCCTGCGCGGTCTCTTACAGAGTGGTAAACTCCTCCACCTCTTTACCTCTGAAAGACTCATCCTTTCTGGGATGTTCATTTTATACCCAGTCATGTTACTGACCTACTTCCAATCAACTTAATTTGTTGTGAGATGTTCCACCAGCTCTTTTTGCATTCCACAACATTTCCAGATTTTTGTTACCCCTGTCCAGCTTTGTTGAAACATGTCGTTAGCATCAAATTCAAAGTGGGCATATATTTTTCAAGAAACAATAACCTTTCACAGTTTCAACATTTGATATGTTGCTTTTGTAATTATTTCAATTGAATATATGGTTTAAATGATTTGCACATAATTGAATTCTGTTTCTCCATTTTACACAGTGTCCCAACTTTTTTGGAAATTGCGTTGTAGTTGCCTTCAAGATGTACATTTTTATTGACCAACTTTATTTCCCGAGGCTTTGTTTACGCAGGTTTCTAAATTCAGATTTCTTTCCTACTAACTGGTATAGATCTGCTCATTTTCCATTTTCTATTTAAAAGAGAAGAAATCTGCGAATTACTCATATAGCCTACTGTCCGGTCCTGACAGGGGGCCTCTAGGCATCTCTATGCACCTGGGGGGCCACAGTCAGAGCCTGACTGCAGAGTTGTGTCTAAGCTTCTCTGCGCTGCATTATTGATTTTCCCCAATTAGAGGTAGCTGCGCTGCGTTGCCTTTCATTGGGGACCCTATTTAAGTTGCCCTTGTATGTCGTTCAGTTGTGGATCATTGTTTGTATTATGTGCTTATGTTTGAGTATTTTTTTTCTGTTACATTTTTATAAAAAATAACATTTAAAGGATGTCTCCTTAAACTCTGCGCCTGTATCCTGCCTCCTAAACCGTAACATATATGATTACATACAATTGTATGAAATGCATTTATAAAAGCAAATTCTTCTTGTACCCTAAATGTTTTATTTTGGAAGATCCAAGAAAAAACACTTCTGTGCAACTATACAATATTATGAGAGATACATAGGATGCTTTATTGCATGCAACTTCCAATTTTCATCTTTGGCTTTCACGGTAGATGTGTTTACGTTTAGCTGACTACACATCTGATGTCCTTGTTGTTTTGTTTCCTATTTCAGAATGATTTTGCAAGACAAATTGGTGTCAGCCCACTGTTGGAATGTGACAGGATCATCTCTGATTAGTCCAATCAAGTGCCTTATCAACTATTTACCACCAACTATTTGCCCCTCCATTTTTGTTTCACCTTAATATCCAGCTCAAATTTAAAAGCAAATCTTAGTTGTAAGAATGCAGAATGTTCTCTACAATTACTGTACATCTTAACTAATCAAGTAATTGAGATATATATATATATATATAACATTTTAATATATTTTATTTTTTATAATAAGGTTTATGCAATGTAGTATAATACAATTATACTACAAAGAATAAAGATTAAGAATTTATAAACATCTTGCTGTCTTGTTTTATTATGGATTTATGATTCTGACAAATTTTAAGATTTCAATGTGGTTTTCTGAGAGATTATTGTGATTTTTGTGAACTTATTCCATTTACATTATTTCAGCTCTGTATTGTGTCCTGTTAGCTTAGTGACACTTGAGGAACCAAACCTTTGCCTTAGAATTGGATATCATGCTGTGTTTTATTTGGGGATGAAGTTCTTCTGACTATTTTATGACAGTGACAAATAGATTCCATAGTTATTTGCTTGTGCTTGGCACTGAACAAATTTCATGTGACATTTTGTGTTGTGAGAATCCTGTGCAACTTATGGCATTCGTGTTTGGTGAGCACATCAAACCCACTGCATTTCTTCTGAGTATGCAATATGCTTAATTGAGTGCCTAAGTATTTTTCCCCTTTGCTATGACCCATCTTAATAAGATTTGTTGTAAGCAATAGATATTAGAAATCTCATAAGTAGTGGAATGGAATCCGCCGGTGTGCAAGTAAGGTAAGATTTTTCACATGATTTCAGGTTAAATGTACCTCTGGGAAGTCCACAGTTGGTTGGTACAATTCCTAACACAAATATCATCATTAAGATGAAGGAACATCTAAAGCAAATCTGGTCTAAGGTTCTTCAATAGGATATAAGAACCACCAACTATTTCCCCTCCATTTTTGTTTCACTGTACATCTCAACTAATCATAGAAAATGCACAGTACTACCTTCAAGCACTAAAGCTGTGATACAAATCTGCGTTATTCCACCAAGAATTGATTTCTGAACCATTCCTAAGTGAAATCATTAGCATTTTGTTGTTGAAAAACGAATATTAATTTGCTTTCTTTGCATTATTTAAGGTCTGAAAATAATGTCATTTTTTGGTTATATTGATCAGTTGTTATTTTCTACAAATAAATAATCTAAATTAGACTATTAGAATTAGAATGTTTATTTGGAATTTGGGAGTAATGTTGTCAGTAGTTTATAAAACAAAACGAAATTGTTCATTTTACTCAAACATACCTATGAATAGTAAAATCTGAGAAAAACATTTCCAGAGCTGTGTATACACTGATCAGCCATTTTCAAGCTGTAGTAATTCACCACAGACCAAATCTTCATTAGCTCCCTGTAATGATGCATCAAGTAGAAAGGACATTGGCTCCATGAATCCATGAATTGTTAATGTATGATCTAGAACAACAGTTAGCTCTTCAGTCCAAATGTTATATCAGTGTAATTTATAATTTCTTTATTAATTGAATGTAACAGGATTTTGCTACTCTACTCAACATAAACAGCATTTTCAACAAAAAGACTGTTGCAATACAATTTGGTTGAAAAACCAAGCTGTTTTGTCCATGCTAATATCACACCAATGGAGTCATCGTGATATCACAAAAATCATTTGAATGTCCAAACCTAATACCAGAAATACAGAGGGTTGAGATAATTCGGAAAACCAAGTTCGGATTCTCAAGCTTTAGAAAAACTAAACAAAAATGATCCCAAGGTATGGCTTGATTACAGTAAGTCAGAAAATATAGGTCAGTACCCTTATTAATAATATTCTCGAATCTTTGTACAACAATGTCAAAAGTATTATTGAATTTAGTTATTTATAATTTAGTTGTTCTCGTGCTGTTGATCTCATCGTAACTGTGTGAGATCTATGGAATTTGTGTGATATTTGTGTTTTATTTTGTTCCCGCAGTATGTGAAGAAATAGATACTAGTTATAGATTTACTTTGCACATCATGACTACTGCCCCATAATAAAATATTTGTCCCCTGGGTCAGAGTTCATCCTTGGTTGCAACATATGGACTTATGCAACCACAAGATGGCGACACGTGAACAGGAATGAAATTAGTAGGGGAGCATCAGAAAGACCAACTGTTTATATATTCTACAATAATTAAACTTAAATGATATATATAGTAGTACAGCATAGTTGCCCCACATCTTATAGTCCAATGTTTTTTGTTGCACTTTAATACACAGTACATAATCCACTATAGGGGGTTAATAAACCTACGTTTCCAAACAAAAAGTACAGTGAAATGTTTCTTCACTGCCTCAAAGCTTGGGCACTTAACCCTGACATCAGTGCAGACCAAATGGTGTTTTGGATGACTAGACAAAGAGCATGAGGAAATGGTCTGGGACAGACAAATCCTGTAATTAGGATTGAGTGGAATGGAAACAGTGAACTGCCTTGTGGAGTGTGGTGGGCAATTGTTTGTATGTATATATGTGTGTGTGTGTGTGTATGTGTGTGCGTGCGCGTGCGTGCGTGCGCGCATGGCTGTTGTGTGCAAACCAAATGTCACCTCACATTTTTTGTCTGGAGTAACCTGGGGGTCTCTCAGCTGAGAGAGGAAAGGCTGTTCAACTAGCAGATGCCCAGATCAGCAGTTCTAGTACCCCCACCAATTAGACACTTGCTTTGCGTCAGGGACAGTCTGCCGGGGGGAAGCCCCAGACAAAAGCAGAGAAATCAGCAGATCAATGGTCTTGAGTACAGGCCAAGCAGAGAAAGGCGATGGGGGGATAAGAGAGCAAAAAAGGCCAGCATGCGAGTGATCGGGTAAACGGGGGATGCGTCGAGATTAGGTTAGCTCTAGGGAAAGAGAGAGAGAGCCAGGCTGTGAAGTGTGACGGTGCTCTAAGTACACTGCCGAGGATTAGGCCTCATTCTGCGTGCTTGTTACAGGAACACAGCAGCAACAGTGTGTGTGTGTGGGTGTGTGTCTGGGTGTGGGGTTGGGGGGTTAATCTGTGCAGACATCGGTTGGGGGGCCCCTGTGCGTATTAGAGGGGGCCTCCCGGAGAAGGGAGCAGGGGCAGCAGGATTAGCCGGCCTCTGACAGGTGTCCTCTTTTGTGCCACTGAGGGGGATCTATCCATCGGGTATTGAACGCCAAAATCATGAAGTGATAGGCTGTTTGTAAGAGGGGAGGGTGAGGTAGTGGGGGCAGGGGTCTGGGGAGCATGAATGGAGGGTAATGGTGTGTGTGTGTGTGTGATAGAGACTATGTCTATGATGGTGTGTGTGGGTGTGCGTGTACATAGCAGGTCAATGTTTGAGTGAGTGTTCCTGTCTGTGTGTGGGTTTATTAGTTTATAGTGCTCCAGGAGACGAGCACTTAGCATCTTAGCATCGCCACACAGCTGTCCGGGATAGGGACAGACAGAGAATACAGTAGGGCCAAGTTGGCAAGAGCTGTGAGTTTACACACTGGTTGATGGCCTGTCTACCCCCATTACCTCCCACCATGATGTTGCACTCTGACCATGTTCCACCAAAGAACACACAAGAACCAAGCACAACGCTTCCTGAATAAATACTTTGAAGCTGTCGTCTTCAAGGCTACAGATAATCAGTGATAGTCAGATCAGTGTAAAACCTTTGCCTCATATTTTTGTTTCACTGTCAGTTTGGCCAGATTACGTTTCTGAGAAGGTTTCATGTTTGTTTGTTTGAAAGTTAATAATTTAAACATGACCTAAGAATGGATTCATATGATGTATTATTATTCTGAGAATCTGTAATGGGATCTCTTTGAATTATTTCACACATAAACACACGTTAACAGTAGTAACTACTTATTGTTCAACTTACATTTTCAATGATCTAACAAGTAAGGCTGGTTAGATCAAAATTGTGTTAGAGGAGAGGGGAAAGGGAGGAAATTACAGGGAGGACAGCAGCGAGAGAGTGCTACTACCCTGCTGGGTCTTTAATGAAGTCGAGCGACTTCCTTCATTGTTGCGCCCAGCTGTTGCCCCAACAAAGCCAGATATTGCCCAGCCACATTGTCTTGCACTGCCTCCATATGAGTCAAAAACACATTGTTGCCAGACTGTTTGGGAATGCAAGAGATCATCCAAAAGAAGTACACAATGTTGTAATGGTCACACAAGAAGACCTGTAACTAACAAAATACGTAATCTGCAACCTTTTCCTATTTTTATGAGGCCCTTTTTCACAGAAGTTGTTCTCAACTTGAAAAACAGAATCGGGGCTCTATGCACATATTCAACTTCTGCTGGAAACCTGGGTTCAAAACTCACTACCACCTGACAAATAAGCATTTCAGGTTTCCAAGTTTATTTGTCTTTCATTTGTGAATGACGTTACTACAATAACTATCAATAAAGTTGACAATAACTAACTTTTTCATCAAGTGAAAAGACGAGAGAATTGTGGAATCTACAAGATATACTGCAATACTGTAGACACAAAGTTTTATTGCAGCCCACAAATAAAATGTATAAATGTTGTTGTTTTCAATAGATGTTTTCAATTGAACTTGAATCTTCCATGTGAGATGCATTATCTTTAACCACTATACCAGGGCATTACATTTTTCAGCAGTCGCTAGACACCACTGAGCATTCTGTTTAACTGATTAACGTTTCATATAACATCCTCCATAATAGCGTCTATGAACTGTATGGCTTTTGCCACTAGCAGTTTTAACAGCTTATTAACCAGTAATAGGCTTACTAGTATCTACTATCTTCCTAGAAATATTCATAAGACGAAACTGAAGATGAACCTTTCCATGCCAGAAGAAAATCACAATATAACCGTATACAGTTATAGTTAAGGCTTACTATAACGTAAGTACTGTATGTTGTAGTCAGCAAATGTGTTTGTCTATCCTCACCTAAAACACAAAAATCCACCAGAAACAGTCGCAATATAACCAGGACTGTTATGTTTCAGACTCACTACAAAGTAGAGACTGAAGGTTTTAGCCAGCGAAGTTTTCATCTATAAGGAATCATTCGTAATGCGTACTTCGTACTTCCCCTGTGAGGAGATCCAAACACAGGACCTTTAGTTTGCTTCACTAACCACAATGCTATTTAACCAGGGGTACTCAGTCAGTCAGTCAGTCACTATCTCAGTAAGAGACATTTGCTCTTCTTAGCTGGCTCCAATTATACAGTCCAGCAAAAATACATTAATGAAGTAAAAATATAAATAACACTGTACACTAACAGCAGTTTAAAGAAATTAGTACTGTAAAACTAGCAGCAATCTGGGTAATATTATTGAATATTTAAGTATAGCAAATATGGCAGTAATATACTTAACAGTGTATAAACTAGCTGCAGTTGGTAGAGTTATTGAATATTATAGATACATATGAATGTAATTAGCTTATGAATAGTGGCATAGAAAGAAGATAATGCAATATTATAACTGTACATAGCAGCAGTTTAAAAAGAGTATTGTAAATTAGCCGCAATATTGGTACTAGTATTGAGGATTATATGTATGGCAAGTATGGCAGTAAAATACATTAAAATGTGAACTAACATGTATTTTTGAAAGGGTAGTATGGATAGTATGAACAGTATGGTAGAAGTGTTGAATATTGTAGATCCATATTAATGTAATATGCTTATGAATGGGTACATGCCAGGGAATATTCTAATGCCCATTAGAAGTACCTGAAAAAGAGAATTTGGAAAGTTTGTGTGTGATCAGTATGATCATAGATCAGTGTTGTTGGTTGAGGCGCCTTATGGCCAGAGGGGAAAACGATTTTGAGTCTGGAAATGCGTGCGCCGATGTTCCGTTGTGATCGTTGTGATCTTTGATTATGTTCCGTGCTTTCCCCAGGCATCGTGTATTCTAGATGTCTTGCTCGGAGGGGAGATGGCAGCTGATGATGCACTCCATAAACATATAATACATTACAACATTATTACCCAGTGGACCCTCATTACTGGGAAGGAAAATACATGGATTTTATTTTATTAAGAGCTAAACACAAGAAGCTAGTTTTTCTTTCTAATCCCAGTAGCTGGTTGATATTGTTTGGAGAGCAGCTATCAGTGCCTCAGTTTTGGGAAACCATTTCGGTTTGACAGTCCTGCTGAGAACAGATAATTACATTTTCACCAGGTCAAGAAAGGAAGGTAGCTCACTCTTCTTTGACACCTGGGTGTCAACAGCTAGACCTGGTGTTGGAGAGCATTTGTCTTGGTGTCAAGTCGTAATGACACTTTGTCCAGTGTACTCCTGCTAAGTGGGTTTTAATAATATCCCTTCTATAGGAGTCCACTTTGTGGATTTCCTGTACTGTCACCTAATGTACTATCTTTGCCAGTGTGAACTTCTCTCACATCCCTTACATGATGAAATCTTAACAAGCTAGCACTTAGCACTCTCTTCACGCTGGCTGACTGAGTGAATGATATTCACAACACCTATCAATATGGTGGAAAGCAGTGGTTCTTTTTTCACCTTGCAACAGTGGCAGGAAGTTAATGTGGGTTCTGAAACAGAAGCGTGCTGATCCAACAGGGACTTGTGATTTCTCAAGAACTGGGACCTGCTGACAGCCTCTAGGTGACAGAACACGCTGGGTCCTATTAGGAGGTGATACTAGCAGCTGTGTAGAGCTTCCCAAATAAATATAACAGAGTAGCAGCTTCCCAAATAAATATAACAGAGTAGCTATCAGCCTATGTAATCTTGGCACTGAGAACCATATCAGCTACTCAAGATACTCAACTGTGATTTGAGACCAGCCAATCTTTTATGGATCAATACATTGTTGATTACCCCGTCTGTTCAATCAATAGCATTAATCCATATAAAATATTTGGTCAGTTGAAAAGAGGGCTGATCATCTGAGGATCAATATTTAGTCCTGTTCAAATTTAAAAAGTGGGTATCAATGATTAGCCAAAAAACGATGAATGAAAGTTGAGATTTATAGGTTGAACAAAACAATATTCACAATGTAATGATAATGAAGTTATACAAGGGCTTATACATTGCAACATGTTTCCTTATTGCAAAGTTGTTTTAATTTGTGTTAGCTGGTTACCACATTTGATTGAACGGACCTTGCTTTCTTTTCCAACAGTATATTAGTGTCAGAAATATTTTTTGGGGTGGTTCTACATGTAGAAATGGTGATAAAACATATAATAAGCGTTTGTGCTTACATAATGGCTCTTCATTTGATCTCCCTTTTGCAGGAGAACTTGTCCTTTCATTATAACCTACTGTACATAATAAATACATTTAGTTATTTTAATTATTGTGATACCAAACCTAATCCCTAACCTTAACCCCAGTGCTGTGATACCTAAGTGTAATATTAAAATGCATTTATTACATATTGTAGTGACCTTGGTAAGGCCATTACTTATCTTTCCAAATTCTGAATTCTTGTGTGGCGCAGTGGGTAAGTGGGTAGAGTGCCTGCCTGTGGCGATGACAGTTGTTGGTTCAAAACATGGCTTGGAAGTTTTCTGCATATTCATAATGTACAATACGTTTTCATACCGTTCGTTACATATTATATGTTTTCATAGTGTCTAACATAATATGTTTTCATAGCACTTGTGACAGATTATAAGTTTTAAAAGCGCTTGTAACATGTGTTACATTTTAGCCAATTCCTAATGTATTATCCGTTTTGGTAGCACTTTGTAACGTAACCTAACGTGATGTAATATATCATACGAAATCGGGTGCCATGGATTTCTGCAAGATAGTCCATGTAGTTCCCTGAGATCAGGTTGGTATATGAGCATGACAAGATTGGCACAACCCTAATTATATGTCCAGTTTTGCAGATTTACATTTCTGCTTCAGACAACTCTAAATAAGATTTAATCAGATTAATCAAATGAAAAGATCACTTTTATTTGGCAAAATACCATCCTTCATTGTCACTCCTTTTTTCTAAATAGCCACCTAACATCTTCCCTTATGTAATTTAGGGCTATTTTATCTCAAAAACAAACTGTAGTTACACAGAATAATGCGGAATGGACACAGAAGATCCTAAGACCCCTAAACACATAAAAACGCACCACCAGCACTGTTACCTCCCACAGGGGTCCTTTCCACTTAGCCAGCTGTCATGCTGGCCACAGTTGAGGAAGGGGTGGTGGCAAAAGGGATGGGGTGCGTGATGACAACAGGTGACAGAGTGGAGCCAGATCACCTTTCCAGTACTTCGTCAGGAGCCCCAGGCCCAAGTGCCAAGACCCAAGGCTCTGTAACGGACAAGCCCAACAGAAAAGCCTTTTTGCTGGAAGAACACACTGTACCTGGTCAAGTCTGTTGTTCAGAGACCATCTTCCATTGTCCTCTGAAATCAAAACAACAACAGAGAGGAAATCTTTTGCTTTTACTTTCTTAACCACTCATATAGATGGTTGTTGAGCTGTGTAAATGTCACCCCCTTTGTGTGTTTCTGATGTACTGGTTGCACTTCCTGGTTGAATATAGACGGCTGGTATCACTTCACTTTTGGTAGTCAATCAAATATCAATATTGTTGTTATCCAGAAACAGGATCAGTTACCTTAAAACAACTCAGTTGTTGGGACAATTTTTCTAAGCAGCTGGGTATACAGGCGCACAGGCATAACCAATTACTTTTCCCAGCACCTTAGGTCCAAGCAACAGCAGCAGCCCCTTCCCTTCCCATCCATTCTCCATCTGGGACCCTCCTAACCCATGTCTGAAATGAGCAGTAGAGAAAGTTTCTGCACCGCCTCCCTTTAACCATTGTTTAGCCATTAACACTTGAAAGGTGGGAACATCAGAACATTTCTGAAGTACTGAAAATGTTTTACATACAGGGTTCAAATTCGAAAAGACTGCTGTGGCCCAGATCTATAAAACAATTGTTGTGAGGAAGCATTCAAGGCATTTCATCAATATCCTATAAATATATTCCTTTTCTGGGGCCCTTAAGCACAGCAGTTAACCTTTAGATACTGTTCCAGGGATGTGGCTGGCGCTGTAGTTCCAACCTTCTTTGCATTTCCCTTCTTCTCTTTTGTCTTTTTTGTCATTTTCTTCTTGAAGGGAATTACTGTCGACTTAGAGACACAATATCTGCTGGTCAAATATGCAGACAGTATATCATTGATATTTACTTCTTATATTATTAGTAATAATGCCTTACCAGTGTTTACCCAGTTGTGGATAGTAAGAATAAAGGGGCTATTTCTAGCCACGATTGAGGTTGTGAGCCATGTGGCATTTCTTGTCACCTACCTGGGACAATTTGAAGGCAGGGTCCAAAGAGACACATGGTGGTGAGGGAGTGCCCATACTTAGGTTATGTCCCTTGTTTCTTCAGTTTTGACTTGTGGTTTGAGGTGCATGAGGTTGAAGGTGAGCTATGATGGTCAGTGAACATGGATAGAGGTTGCGATGCGTATTTCGAGTAGAGGTTTGGCACTAAGGTCCACCTGTCAAATTAATGAATAATCATAATAGGGGGCAGGAGCCAATCTTGGACATTATCCACAGTACACAGTAAAAATAACTTCCATCCAGTGTCCTGGGGCCAGTCTTAGCTATTGCCGGTGCTCATGTACTGCTGCAAAGTGAGTTCGAATCTGACCTTCGGCTCTATCAGCAAAAGCGCTCCTCAATATTTGTCCACCTTAACTGTCCTATGACGTGTAAAAAATGCCAGGAAAAAAGGCTTACATACTGCACTAGAACATTATATGAGTATAATGATGACATTTTACAATTAATTATCTTTTTTAAAGAACCAACTAAATGTATTATGTGTCTAATTAGCGAGCAAGCAAGATTATTTATATAGCATAATTCATACATAGAAGCAATTCAATGTGTTTTATATGAAAATACAATACCATTAAAACAAATACTCAAATCAAAACATCAAAACAACATCATTATGATAAAACATAGAATAAGAAAATAGAAATAGAAGAAAAACATGGGAAACTATTAAAGCTGTAAGGCTAAACAGTATGGTTAAGTACAGGTGCTCATTCATAGGTGTGTAAAAAGAGAAGTGTTTTTAAAAATGTATAGGTTTGGAGCTTGTCTAAGATCGAGTTTGGACTCTGGGCTCCATAAGCTGACCTGTGTTCATGGATCTAAGAGCCCTGCTCAGTTCATATTCTTCAAACATATCAGAAATATATTTGGGGACTAAACCATTCTGTGATTTATAAAATAAAAGTACCACTTCAAAATCTATTATGTAACTCACTGGAAGCCAGTGAAAACCAGAGTGCAAACCAGAGCCAGTTAAAACCAGTGTGATGTGCTCTTTTCTTTTGGTCCTGGTTGATATTCTAGCAGTAGCATTCTAAATGAAAGGCCATTACATTAGTCAACCCTTCTAGAGGTAAAAGGATTGATGAGCTTCTCTTGGTCTTTTAAACTATGTCTCCCAGTATTAGGAAATTGCCAGAATGCTTGTTTTCTTAGTCTGACAGAATTCTTACACAGCCTCCTCTGCAAAAGAGTGGTAATATCCTGTGTCCCCCAGATTCTGTCTTTTTTTGGCACATTG
The DNA here is from genome assembly GCA_016801105.1 of Esox niger. Classification (NCBI taxonomy): domain Eukaryota; kingdom Metazoa; phylum Chordata; class Actinopteri; order Esociformes; family Esocidae; genus Esox; species Esox niger. Next base: position 10,130 of record JACXGJ010000763.1, on the reverse strand, counting down.
ACATCTCTTAAACAGCAAGTCCGTCCCAGGAGACAGGCTGTGGTCCCAGGCTTGGTACCTCAGATAGATAGCAAGATTAAGAATTATACATAGTTAAATAATTATATTTGCCATTTGTATTTTTTTATTGCATTTTAAAAAATAATGCTCAAAAACTCTATTCATTATTGAATTTAACATATTTGACTAAGCTAACAGGCCAAAATTAAATGTTTCCTTTAAGGGACAGAGTTCGGTTTAAATCCTTTGTTTTCATTGTTCTTGAGTGTTCTTTCATCTCAAACCTGTTCGTCGGCATGTGATGTAGGAGCTATTGCAGAATGCCTGCTGTTTTTGGCTTCTTGTCAATAGACCCTAGTTATGGTGAGGTGATTTGACTATTCAGTGTAATTGAAGCTCAACGCCTACCTAAATCAGCAATACAAATACAGCTCACTGTCATTGTTCATACTTTGACGTAAAACCATTTTGCTGCCTTACATAGCCAGTGGAATTGGGGTCATAGACGAGACCGTTCAATCGCAGACCTGAGTGTATGTTTCGCCTAGGTGAAACGTCAGCTGCTCCACATTGTACAACGGCATGACCCTGCTCAGACTCCCCATTTCTATCCAATGGTTCCTGTGAGCGGGACAGCTGGTGCCTGTGGCCGTCCGGCTGTGGGCTGGCTGGGAAAGACCCCAGCCCTAGAGACTCAGAAAGGCCTTGCATCTGCTCTGCTGGCTCCCCCCTCCCTTCCTCCCCTTCCTCCCCCCGTCAGCTGAGAGGGAGCTTCAGGGGGACAGCTGGTGGGTTGCTGGGGGCTTCGAGGCGCTGACATCATCCGTGAGAGACACCATGGAGAAGCCCCCCCTTCCCTTTTTCTCTTTACACATGTCACACAGACGTAAACACACTCAGGCACATAGACATGTTCATGTGAACTGCACAGGGATTTAGGTACTGTAGCCCAGAGCTTTTAAGGCTGAGGATACAATAGCGACTCTTCAGAATGTACACTGGCCACCATCAATCCCACCACCAATAATACAATTATAACAATGTCCTTTGTTGCTCAGTTGATCAAATGTGATTTAAAAAAAACATTGACAGGGCATGAGTTGGATTTTCTGAGCCACCAACACAAAGCAAAAAATGTAGGTGGATGTTTTGACAATCTGTCATGAAGCCTTAGCTCAAGAGTTTAAAGACATGAAAATAGAATTGACACACTCCTGGTGAATAGATCCAGAATCAGCAGGTGACCAACCATTAAAATGTGCCTGCATTTAAGCATTCCGGATCAACTCAGTATGTAAAACAAGTTCTAACTATTGAGTATAGACACATTGCAATGATGGATGATGAATGTTACTGATCCCCTGCAAAATATTAACAAAATGAAAGTCACTCCGCCACCTATTTCTATCTTGCTATTGAGGCTGCCAACTTATTGAAATGTGTATGCAAACATATTATACCACGAAAACAGCCATTTCAACTCAAAACACTTATCATGACCGATCTGGTAAATATCCATTTGGTAGCAGTGTCCTTGCTCTGTCCCATGTATTTACATTGAAGTGAATTCAATGTCTTCATGTATTGAGTGCTTACATATTCACAATGGCCTTCACATGGGAATCGAACCTACAACACTATTGTTGTAGGTATGGTCAACTTTATAGTCCAATGGGATCTTTTACCATGTGTATAATGTGTTTTAATGTGTTGCCCTCTGACACACAAATGAAAAAGCCCCCTAACCCCGTTCACTATTTTGTCCCCCAGTTCTCCATGGAGATGGCAAGGAGAGAGGTTTTCATTATGTCACGCTCTTGGGGTGCAGAGGGCCCAGCCAAGGCGCCTTGTAAACTAGAGTAAAGGAGCTCAGTTTGGCTAATTACTGAAGTTATGGAACACTTGGCGCCCCAACATGGCTTGAGGAGACAGAACCCTGGAGAGGAGAGAGAGAAACAGACAAAGTGAGGCAGAGCGAGGCAGGGAGAGGGAAGGACGGATAGAGACTAGATATTGTGACATAGCTTGGATAAAATCTTATATACCTTATTGAGGTTTATATACCTTCTTGATACATTTTATATACCTTATCCAGAAGTATTTTGTGGTATTGAAGCTTTTATTAAAGATAATTTAATCAAGAGAGACAAAAAGCTGGAGTAGACCAGAGGACCTTCCTAAGGTTGGGAGGTCACAGGGGCACTTTTACACCAACAGTCCTGGAGGCTTTCACATTCACAACATAACCAGTCATGGTCAGCAGGACCTCTGGAATCACACTGGCTGACAACAAAGGCCAAGCACGGGATGGAGAAAGGAGGGGGTATCAACAGAGTTTAAATGAGCATAAGTTGGGGGGAGGTTGGAGAGAGGTAAGAGGGAACTGCAGTAGCCAGAGTACCTTTGAGCCTATTTAGAGCCAATTTAGACTACATCAATTGTTGTTAACACAGTTTAATTGAAATAACATTAACATAAATTGAAAATAAAAATTGCGATTCACACTACTAATGAGTAACTCTCGCTGCTCCGTAAGGCAAAACACATGGACACGCATTTTTCGTCCAGATGGCCAAAATGCTCTTTGTCCCCAGATGTCTATCCTAAATAGAGTCAAGACAAAGCATCCTATAAGAGGGATTTACACAAGGATAGTTTTATTTTGATGCCAAATTTGGATTGAAGATTTGTTTATTTACGGTCTAGAGATAAAAATGGACATTGTCACAAGTCAAGGAGTGTCACCTTTTTGAACAATGCTCCAGCGGGTCCTGAGATCTAAAAATGACATCCTGCATTTATTCTCAGCTATTTTGCCCAAAATAAATGGTATAGCAATTTCCACAAGAAAGCATCAAATCAAAACTAGAACCAAAGACAAGTTATGTTTATCAGGACCGCAAACATTTAACATTACACTAAAATGCAATACAGAATATAAACCCACTCTAAGAAATTTTTCTTTTTCCGATATGCATGTATTTTCGTTGGTTTACAATTTCAGCGGTATTGTTGTCCCCACATTATTGTGGACCAGGATCAGAATTGGGCAGCATGTGTAAACATTGCCAAAAATAACTGCCTGATGTGAATCTCAATTTTTATTTAGTGTGCTTGGAATACATGACAAGCATGTTTGATGCATATTTGAAGATTTTGGTTTCATGAATGATATTGAAGGAGTGCTCTGCATTTAAAATCTGTGTACCAAGTAATAAAATGTATCTTCTTTTTTAAATAAATTTATAATTGGTAGATTTCTGTAGGGGGCTTCTGATTTCTGGTTTGCATTAGAAATAGACAGGCAATAAAACTAGGTAAGATTGACAAACTGAAATAACAAAAATCATCAAGGTTGTGACCCAATGCACAACGTGTTGTGGGGTTCAGGGCCCCAATAGTTGAACAGAAATTGAATAGAGCCTGCACCCTACACAGCTCCCCTTTTATTAAAATGTATACTCACAATTTAATTAATACATAATTAGTCTAACATGCTGTTTCCTTCTCAATTTGGTGAAACAGGAAGCCAGTGTTTGGGAAAAAGAGACAGGGAGGAGGGGGTAGATGGAGAGGATATCTGTCCATCTGCTCTGGGAAATTAGGCGTGATCAATTCATCTACACTGTCATCCATCTACTGTTATGCTGACCAAGTGGCCCAGTTGCCATCTGCCCCGATGAAAAGGTCGCTGGTGTCCATCAATCTGCTATTGATCTCTAGAATTGGTTAATTTACAATTTGTCATATTGTTTATGGCCCTAGGCTAATTTGAACCCGATTAATTAATTCACAAAGAGTGATGCTGTAGAAAAATCCCACACAATGCCTGAAAATAGCCCATGATAGTGGCTGGGATTATCAGTGAACAATAGATGACACTGACTGTAAACTGAATGCTGCCTTTGTGAAGCTGTTGTGATGTTTGAATTCTACAACTGAATTGGGCTTATTGTCTTAGCACATTATACAATTGAGTTCAACATACTGCATTAATAAAGCCACTACATAGCCACCTTGCTTTGTTTGGGGTATCACAATTTGCTCGTTGTCTGTCTCCAGACAAAGGACAAAGTTGATGATCAGCTCATTTGTTCAAAACCCTATTCAACTTAATTATATTCAGCTATTTTCACATTTCTGGGATCAGTGAAAATCAAAATGCCTGTGAGTGAGGAGAAAATGTAATGATAGAATATAAGCTCAATTAAAGCAGGATCATAACGGACAGAATGTATCACCTATGTATCCATAGTTAAGTTCCTTATGCAAGCACTGTGTGATATGGCAACGCATGCCAAGTACCTACTGAAGATTTGAGCCAATTATTTAAAAATAATTGTTCTGTTGGTTGAAATGATACCTATCACAGAGCAGTTTTGGAGAGCCTGAAGGACAGCACCAACAATTAATTTGGCAGTGGTGTCCCCCTTGTAAACAGCTAAATATGCTGTATAGTCTATGGGGACTGGAGCTGGTAGCAGTGTAAGTGTACAAAGAAATTGCACACAAGCCAAATTACTCCCAAGCTTGCTATCTTGTCACTACAGCTCTTATTTACATTAAAAACTAATTATGGTCAATTATATTCCATGAAGTTGCTCCCAGTTAAGCTACTGAGTGGTAGCACAGTGTATTCAAATAGCTATTTTATATAGTGCTAGCTAGTGGTTACATGCTAACCGTTTAGCTAATGTAAGCTATCTAGGCAAAAATGTGTTAATTAGCTGACATTGGGAGTGAATGTTCAAAATGAGGGAGTGAAATCTAACAAACTAATCGAAATATGTGCATGTAATTTATTAATTTGGGGTCATCTAGTTACAACAAGGGCTTTTTAAACCATTTGTGAGTCTAGCTAGTTAACACAATTGGCTGGCGACCAACATGCTAGTGAAGAATGAAACTCAATTATTTGAGCCTATTTCATTGCATTAGTCTGACCACCACAATCAAGATTCGAGCATTGACTGTGACACTGGTGACAAGTAACTGGAAAACACTATGGGGTATTCAAATTGGACAGCATTGCTTTGGGAAAGGGGAAAGCATCAGCAGCAGGGATTTCCTGGTCTCATTGTGCTCTAATGACTTCCTCTGGGAGCTCTGATGTCTGCAAAGCTAACTGTTAGTTGAGTGAACTTATCATAACATGTATTGAACAACAGGACTTTCTGGTTAGACAAGAAGTGTAGAAAAAATGTAATTACTTGCCGTTAATGCTCAGAGTGAATGAAGGCTTGCCACAACATTCAACTAACCCCAATTCATTGGGAGTGGTTGTGATGAGACTGTGCCATAGTTCTGAAAATGTTATATGACAATTTGATTTGACAAAGTTTTTTTTATTAATTTCAAACGTGAAAGGCAATGTACATTACAATGTTTCTGTTACTTATTAAGGGATCTTAATATGTAACAATTAAAACAATAGCAATTGCTGTCTTTTATAATACTTGATTATATGGAGAGTAAAACACCTCTGTAAGCCACCCTACCACTCAGACTTAGAAGATACCACACAGAGCTTTCCCACTCAGTTGGTCAAGTATCAGACACATGACTAATGTATTATGTTTGTTTGGTGACATCATACTGACTCTTTGTCAAGAGATATCCTTCCAGATAATCCTCTTAAATATTTTGAATATTCAATTACAATAGATCTATGGTTAGGTCTATCAGGATTTTATAAAGTGAGTATTGCTTAAAAGATTTATTCCTTGTTGTAATAGCGTAAATTGTGACAAATGAATAATTCATTTAAGAAGAAAGAAGAAAAAAATGCTTTCAACCTTTATTTTAGTATGATGGAGAACACATAATAATTTTCAGCAAAAACTTTTGAATAATTGGTGTTAATGTTTTTAAAAGTTTGAAAAATGTAAATGTAGCAATTTATCAAGGTGGTCTCAAAGGAGTAGCTGTTGAACATCTTGAGGATCTGAGGGAACATGCAAAATCTTTTCATATGGTTTGTTGCCTACCCATACAACCTCAGACACCAACAAAGAGCATTAGAGAACAAAGGATAATTGAGCATTGCATTTTGGGTCAGCACAGTAGTCTAGTGCTTAGAGCAGTTTACCAATAACCAAATCACATAGATATACATTTATACCTTTTCATTGAATAAATGACTTTATTATTTTAATATATAATTACATTTAAATAATGCTTTACGTGAAAATAATTGAATTTGAATAAAAAAGACAACTCAACTCTAAACGGCCACTAACCGTGAATACCTTTTTGATGTAGGTGATTTCCTCTCTCCTCTCATACTTTACTGCATAGTCATCTCTGTCCAGCAGGAGGCAATGTTGAACAGAGTTTGTACAGCTACAATTGTACAGAAACCCCAACAGACCAGAGCTTCCATTTCCAATGGGAGGCTAGTTATGGGGTTTAAGGCCTGGTGTTTTGTGAAAGCACTTTGTGACAACTGCTGATGTAAAAAGGGCTTTATAAAATAAATTTGATTTGATTTGATGACAAGTGTACACAACCTAGGAAGGAAGTAGGCAAAGACAAGCACAATCTCTTATTGATGCATGTATTCACATTTTTGCCTAGGAACGGCTTCTATGTAAAGAGAGTTTGTGCATTAACTGAATGTGTGCCTTATTCTTTCTGAACAATACATTTCATCAACAAAAATGCTTCCACTCAGGTTCAATAATAGTGAGCTTCTGGTTACAGAAAACGGATGTTAATAAACTAGATGTTTAATTAATAACATATCAGCAGTGTCAGCCCAGTTTCATAGGCCGACCCCCATTTTGCTAAAAATAATTAATTAAACTATAACAACGATTCTCTGGAAAATAAAGAATTGAAGGTTAATTCTATGATGTGTTGATGAGAAACGCTTAATGTTCTGCATATCCATATATTTCATTATTTTAACACAATATTCAACGTAAAAATATACGACATGCATTGTATTATGATATTGTGAGTAGTGCAAGTTATATATTTCATGAACATATTCAGGGCACAAATGTAAATATATGTTGAGAAATCCTCTACATAAATGTGCATATATGTTTTGTATGAGTTCTCCATGTGGGCTGTACTTCCTCTCCATACGGGGGAACGCAAATAACCGGATGCTTGGTATTTTAATTTTTTTTGCATCCGTTGGACCATCTGCCTCATAGCTCTGTGGTAACAAGGGAAAACACTCTTCAATAGTTTTACCATTAATGTCCGCTTTGATATTCAGGGATTTTGGAAAACCTTCATCCATCATTCATACAGAACAGGAAAATACATAAATGTAACAACTACAATTCTCCTCTTTTTTCTAACAGAAATCCCCAGACATGTTGGACAGATTAAAATGTTAATGGATGCCACAGTAGATGCCCCATAACAACTCTTAGCAGGCATAATACACCTTCTCACCCCTACATCACTAGAGCTACGCGACCGAATGCCGGCACCTCAGGTCAGCCATATCCACCTCCCAGAGCCTGGGAGAAAGAAGCGGCTCTTTGTTGGTGTGTGTACGTGTGTGTGTGTGTGTGTGTGTACGTGTGTGTCAGTGAATGGCCACTCTGTGGGAGAGGTGGTTGTGTATCCTTTTGGGGCTGTCCGAAGTAATGGGGCCAATTGTAATCTCCTGTGCATTTGTGAGAATGTGTTTTATTTGTAATCGATTACATGCATGTCATATTCTAAAGGTTCCTAGAAATGAGTGTTTGACACCATGTTTGCTTTAACTAAATGAATGGGAACAGGTGAGCCAGACAAAGGGTGTACTGTGCATGTGTTTGGGTGTGTGAATAACCGCACGGATGTCTGGTCTGAGGAACACGCGTGCACCCGCACACTCTTTCGATTACAATGCTGCTGAGTAGGCAACTGTCTTTGTTATCCAGATTGATTTGTCCTTTTTTCCCTCTAGGGGGCAGAAGCAATACATGCCTTCATTTCCCTAGGAAAGTAAACAAGAGGTGGGGGAAGGAAAAGATTAAGAGTGACTCTCAATATTGCCCTCTCAGCTCTTTTAGGTAAGTTTCATGTAGTATGTCACGCATCCCCTTTGTCCATGCAACAACTCAGCGTGATGTTGCTGCTACCTGAGTCCGCCTTTACTCTTCTGTTTAGGATTACACCAAGTTGGTTTCACAGGTCTGGAATCAGCTTTTATTCCCCTTGATCCATGTCTGATTCACTAGTTCTGGTATAAATGAACACTGACCTAACAACAGTGTCGATAAACCATCATCCTACTAAACTTACTGCTGTTCTCAGCACGCTACATATGGGTACCGGACAACGAGCTGAATAACTGGGTTAGTCAAGTTGACTGTGGTCAACCAAGAACAGATAAGTTGGTATTTTATTGGCCCAGATAACAAAAGTATATCCCAATCATTTAGAAAGGGGGGCAGGGATGTTGTGTGGAGGTAGAATGGCGGGGGTATTTTTACTATAACTTTTTACACATGCAGATGCAAGTGTATTCAATTCAGTGAATGTGTATATGTGTGTCCTTGAGGCGGTCAACAGAGCCAGTGAAAGTAGACCGCAGAGCTTGTTAGAACTGCACCCTGTCTCTAGACTTATAGCTGACATTGACTTGACCTCCGACCTCTGCTTTGCCCTCATTGGTTCTGGAGCTATCGATTACGGCTTGAGGACCTTTCGTGGTTTATGGCAACTGGTGACATTGCACTTAGTGAGTAGTGGGAGAGACGAGTATCTATATACGTACGTGCATCTGTGTGTGCGTGTGTGTATATGGGAGTGATTTGCATGTTGACTCCCACTGTCCTAACCACAGCCGTAGAACAGGTTTATAATGATTACCTTTGTGACTTTCTGCTTTGCTACGTGGGTCTTTAGCTGTTTTATGTTTACTACATAAGTAATACTGCACAATCTCTCTCCCTACGGAGAACTTGATGCAGTGTGACTTACAAATATTCATATATTCCTGTTGCTCTATATTTCTGTGTGTTGTGTGTTTAATTAGAAAACATTTTTGTAAATATCTGCAGGTCATATTCATTTCTTAAAATGTTTTCAAATGGGTTTAATAGGAAACATTTAGAGAACATTTTGGGAAATTCACAGAGAACTGAAATCAGAGCTTATCCATTTAAAATGAAAATGAGTCATACACACATTCCCGACATAGACACGCTTACACACACACACACACACACACACACACACAGAGTAAAGCATTGTGGCGTGGCAGGCCCTTAGGCTGTCCTCTTCACACCTGCATTGGCACTGCCTGTGTCCATTTATGCCCGCTACTCCCTGGCAGGAACAGAGCCTTCAATGAGCTCATGCCCTCTCTCACATCCGAACAGGCGCCGCGCCACCTTGCCCGCCCCTGGCCTCCCGCCCCTGGCCACCTTGCCCACTCTAAAGGGTATTTCATGTCTATGTGGTCATGTCATATATTTTGCAATGATTTCACTTCCCATAATTTTTCAACTGGATGTTTGTATTGGCAGCTGTCAGAATAATCCGGGTAGAATTAAAATGAAAGGGAACGCATTGGTGATCATTTCAAGGAAGTGTGCAGTGTATTTTAAGTTTGGATGCGTATGTGTGTTGGATGTGCTAATAAACGTAACTTGTTGTGGGTCATGAGTGAACTATGAGTGAAGTGTGCTTGGGTATGTGTGTTAAACTACTGACTGGGCTATCCAGCAGAGGCGCTAATGGGCCTTGCAGAGAGCAGAATAAAAAATTTAAATAGATTAGATTAACTTTTATTGAAATTTAACAAAGACGAGCCCAGTACAACAAAATGCAGTTAGCATCTAACCAGAAGTGCAAATCATCAAGCATGTAAACACAATACCAGGCATGCATACACACCCGGTTTTTCCATTTCCTCTGTAAGAATGTGTCAGAGTATTAGTCAGCAACAAGTGACATAGGTCCTAGGATGAGAAGGACCGTTCCCTCAAACTTCCTGCAGTTACTGGATCTTAGCTGAGTCACAATGACTCATGCTCCAGCCTTGAGTAGCAGCAATGGCCCTATTATTTGAAATCCTCCTTGGGAGAGGAATTGGGGATGACATCATCTAGCAGTGCCTGTGTGTGTGTGTGTGTGTGTGTGTGTGTGTGTGTGTGTGTGTGTGTGTGTGTGTGTGT